>CM022177.2:6722392-6755994 GCA_011420285.2 Erysimum cheiranthoides
ATTTGACTAATTATAAGAGTTAGAGATGGATACGGAGTGTTAGACAACACTTATACCCATTTTCTCCCAAAAGAGGCTAAAACCAACAAAAACATTGCTTAGAAGTAGTAAACCGCTTTGTTAGTGTTTCTATTGTCAAAATGTATCACAATCCAATGCATTTGACTAATTATAAGAGTTAGAGATGGATACGAGTGTTAGACAACACTTATACCCATTTTCTCCCAAAGAGGCTAAAACCAACAAAAACATTGCTTAGAAGTAGTAAACCGCTTTGTTAGTGTTTCTATTGTCAAAATGTATCACAATCCAATGCATTTGACTAATTATAAGAGTTAGAGATGGATACGGAGTGTTAGACAACACTTATACCCATTTTCTCCCAAAAGAGGCTAAAACCAACAAAAACATTGCTTAGAAGTAGTAAACCGCTTTGTTAGTGTTTCTATTGTCAAAATGTATCACAATCCAATGCATTTGACTAATTATAAGAGTTAGAGATGGATACGGAGTGTTAGACAACACTTATACCCATTTTCTCCCAAAAGAGGCTAAAACCAACAAAAACATTGCTTAGAAGTAGTAAACCGCTTTGTTAGTGTTTCTATTGTCAAAATGTATCACAATCCAATGCATTTGACTAATTATAAGAGTTAGAGATGGATACGGAGTGTTAGACAACACTTATACCCATTTTCTCCCAAAAGAGGCTAAAACCAACAAAAACATTGCTTAGAAGTAGTAAACCGCTTTGTTAGTGTTTCTATTGTCAAAATGTATCACAATCCAATGCATTTGACTAATTATAAGAGTTAGAGATGGATACGGAGTGTTTAGACAACACTTATACCCATTTTCTCCCAAAAGAGGCTAAAACCAACAAAAACATTGCTTAGAAGTAGTAAACCGCTTTGTTAGTGTTTCTATTGTCAAAATGTATCACAATCCAATGCATTTGACTAATTATAAGAGTTAGAGATGGATACGGAGTGTTAGACAACACTTATACCCATTTTCTCCCAAAAGAGGCTAAAACCAACAAAAACATTGCTTAGAAGTAGTAAACCGCTTTGTTAGTGTTTCTATTGTCAAAATGTATCACAATCCAATGCATTTGACTAATTATAAGAGTTAGAGATGGATACGGAGTGTTAGACAACACTTATACCCATTTTCTCCCAAAAGAGGCTAAAACCAACAAAAACATTGCTTAGAAGTAGTAAACCGCTTTGTTAGTGTTTCTATTGTCAAAATGTATCACAATCCAATGCATTTGACTAATTATAAGAGTTAGAGATGGATACGGAGTGTTAGACAACACTTATACCCATTTTCTCCCAAAAGAGGCTAAAACCAACAAAAACATTGCTTAGAAGTAGTAAACCGCTTTGTTAGTGTTTCTATTGTCAAAATGTATCACAATCCAATGCATTTGACTAATTATAAGAGTTAGAGATGGATACGGAGTGTTAGACAACACTTATACCCATTTTCTCCCAAAAGAGGCTAAAACCAACAAAAACATTGCTTAGAAGTAGTAAACCGCTTTGTTAGTGTTTCTATTGTCAAAATGTATCACAATCCAATGCATTTGACTAATTATAAGAGTTAGAGATGGATACGGAGTGTTAGACAACACTTATACCCATTTTCTCCCAAAAGAGGCTAAAACCAACAAAAACATTGCTTAGAAGTAGTAAACCGCTTTGTTAGTGTTTCTATTGTCAAAATGTATCACAATCCAATGCATTTGACTAATTATAAGAGTTAGAGATGGATACGGAGTGTTAGACAACACTTATACCCATTTTCTCCCAAAAGAGGCTAAAACCAACAAAAACATTGCTTAGAAGTAGTAAACCGCTTTGTTAGTGTTTCTATTGTCAAAATGTATCACAATCCAATGCATTTGACTAATTATAAGAGTTAGAGATGGATACGGAGTGTTAGACAACACTTATACCCATTTTCTCCCAAAAGAGGCTAAAACCAACAAAAACATTGCTTAGAAGTAGTAAACCGCTTTGTTAGTGTTTCTATTGTCAAAATGTATCACAATCCAATGCATTTGACTAATTATAAGAGTTAGAGATGGATACGGAGTGTTAGACAACACTTATACCCATTTTCTCCCAAAAGAGGCTAAAACCAACAAAAACATTGCTTAGAAGTAGTAAACCGCTTTGTTAGTGTTTCTATTGTCAAAATGTATCACAATCCAATGCATTTGACTAATTATAAGAGTTAGAGATGGATACGGAGTGTTAGACAACACTTATACCCATTTTCTCCCAAAAGAGGCTAAAACCAACAAAAACATTGCTTAGAAGTAGTAAACCGCTTTGTTAGTGTTTCTATTGTCAAAATGTATCACAATCCAATGCATTTGACTAATTATAAGAGTTAGAGATGGATACGGAGTGTTAGACAACACTTATACCCATTTTCTCCCAAAAGAGGCTAAAACCAACAAAAACATTGCTTAGAAGTAGTAAACCGCTTTGTTAGTGTTTCTATTGTCAAAATGTATCACAATCCAATGCATTTGACTAATTATAAGAGTTAGAGATGGATACGGAGTGTTAGACAACACTTATACCCATTTTCTCCCAAAAGAGGCTAAAACCAACAAAAACATTGCTTAGAAGTAGTAAACCGCTTTGTTAGTGTTTCTATTGTCAAAATGTATCACAATCCAATGCATTTGACTAATTATAAGAGTTAGAGATGGATACGGAGTGTTAGACAACACTTATACCCATTTTCTCCCAAAAGAGGCTAAAACCAACAAAAACATTGCTTAGAAGTAGTAAACCGCTTTGTTAGTGTTTCTATTGTCAAAATGTATCACAATCCAATGCATTTGACTAATTATAAGAGTTAGAGATGGATACGGAGTGTTAGACAACACTTATACCCATTTTCTCCCAAAAGAGGCTAAAACCAACAAAAACATTGCTTAGAAGTAGTAAACCGCTTTGTTAGTGTTTCTATTGTCAAAATGTATCACAATCCAATGCATTTGACTAATTATAAGAGTTAGAGATGGATACGGAGTGTTAGACAACACTTATACCCATTTTCTCCCAAAAGAGGCTAAAACCAACAAAAACATTGCTTAGAAGTAGTAAACCGCTTTGTTAGTGTTTCTATTGTCAAAATGTATCACAATCCAATGCATTTGACTAATTATAAGAGTTAGAGATGGATACGGAGTGTTAGACAACACTTATACCCATTTTCTCCCAAAAGAGGCTAAAACCAACAAAAACATTGCTTAGAAGTAGTAAACCGCTTTGTTAGTGTTTCTATTGTCAAAATGTATCACAATCCAATGCATTTGACTAATTATAAGAGTTAGAGATGGATACGGAGTGTTAGACAACACTTATACCCATTTTCTCCCAAAAGAGGCTAAAACCAACAAAAACATTGCTTAGAAGTAGTAAACCGCTTTGTTAGTGTTTCTATTGTCAAAATGTATCACAATCCAATGCATTTGACTAATTATAAGAGTTAGAGATGGATACGGAGTGTTAGACAACACTTATACCCATTTTCTCCCAAAAGAGGCTAAAACCAACAAAAACATTGCTTAGAAGTAGTAAACCGCTTTGTTAGTGTTTCTATTGTCAAAATGTATCACAATCCAATGCATTTGACTAATTATAAGAGTTAGAGATGGATACGGAGTGTTAGACAACACTTATACCCATTTTCTCCCAAAAGAGGCTAAAACCAACAAAAACATTGCTTAGAAGTAGTAAACCGCTTTGTTAGTGTTTCTATTGTCAAAATGTATCACAATCCAATGCATTTGACTAATTATAAGAGTTAGAGATGGATACGGAGTGTTAGACAACACTTATACCCATTTTCTCCCAAAAGAGGCTAAAACCAACAAAAACATTGCTTAGAAGTAGTAAACCGCTTTGTTAGTGTTTCTATTGTCAAAATGTATCACAATCCAATGCATTTGACTAATTATAAGAGTTAGAGATGGATACGGAGTGTTAGACAACACTTATACCCATTTTCTCCCAAAAGAGGCTAAAACCAACAAAAACATTGCTTAGAAGTAGTAAACCGCTTTGTTAGTGTTTCTATTGTCAAAATGTATCACAATCCAATGCATTTGACTAATTATAAGAGTTAGAGATGGATACGGAGTGTTAGACAACACTTATACCCATTTTCTCCCAAAAGAGGCTAAAACCAACAAAAACATTGCTTAGAAGTAGTAAACCGCTTTGTTAGTGTTTCTATTGTCAAAATGTATCACAATCCAATGCATTTGACTAATTATAAGAGTTAGAGATGGATACGGAGTGTTAGACAACACTTATACCCATTTTCTCCCAAAAGAGGCTAAAACCAACAAAAACATTGCTTAGAAGTAGTAAACCGCTTTGTTAGTGTTTCTATTGTCAAAATGTATCACAATCCAATGCATTTGACTAATTATAAGAGTTAGAGATGGATACGGAGTGTTAGACAACACTTATACCCATTTTCTCCCAAAAGAGGCTAAAACCAACAAAAACATTGCTTAGAAGTAGTAAACCGCTTTGTTAGTGTTTCTATTGTCAAAATGTATCACAATCCAATGCATTTGACTAATTATAAGAGTTAGAGATGGATACGGAGTGTTAGACAACACTTATACCCATTTTCTCCCAAAAGAGGCTAAAACCAACAAAAACATTGCTTAGAAGTAGTAAACCGCTTTGTTAGTGTTTCTATTGTCAAAATGTATCACAATCCAATGCATTTGACTAATTATAAGAGTTAGAGATGGATACGGAGTGTTAGACAACACTTATACCCATTTTCTCCCAAAAGAGGCTAAAACCAACAAAAACATTGCTTAGAAGTAGTAAACCGCTTTGTTAGTGTTTCTATTGTCAAAATGTATCACAATCCAATGCATTTGACTAATTATAAGAGTTAGAGATGGATACGGAGTGTTTAGACAACACTTATACCCATTTTCTCCCAAAAGAGGCTAAAACCAACAAAAACATTGCTTAGAAGTAGTAAACCGCTTTGTTAGTGTTTCTATTGTCAAAATGTATCACAATCCAATGCATTTGACTAATTATAAGAGTTAGAGATGGATACGGAGTGTTAGACAACACTTATACCCATTTTCTCCCAAAAGAGGCTAAAACCAACAAAAACATTGCTTAGAAGTAGTAAACCGCTTTGTTAGTGTTTCTATTGTCAAAATGTATCACAATCCAATGCATTTGACTAATTATAAGAGTTAGAGATGGATACGGAGTGTTAGACAACACTTATACCCATTTTCTCCCAAAAGAGGCTAAAACCAACAAAAACATTGCTTAGAAGTAGTAAACCGCTTTGTTAGTGTTTCTATTGTCAAAATGTATCACAATCCAATGCATTTGACTAATTATAAGAGTTAGAGATGGATACGGAGTGTTAGACAACACTTATACCCATTTTCTCCCAAAAGAGGCTAAAACCAACAAAAACATTGCTTAGAAGTAGTAAACCGCTTTGTTAGTGTTTCTATTGTCAAAATGTATCACAATCCAATGCATTTGACTAATTATAAGAGTTAGAGATGGATACGGAGTGTTAGACAACACTTATACCCATTTTCTCCCAAAAGAGGCTAAAACCAACAAAAACATTGCTTAGAAGTAGTAAACCGCTTTGTTAGTGTTTCTATTGTCAAAATGTATCACAATCCAATGCATTTGACTAATTATAAGAGTTAGAGATGGATACGGAGTGTTAGACAACACTTATACCCATTTTCTCCCAAAAGAGGCTAAAACCAACAAAAACATTGCTTAGAAGTAGTAAACCGCTTTGTTAGTGTTTCTATTGTCAAAATGTATCACAATCCAATGCATTTGACTAATTATAAGAGTTAGAGATGGATACGGAGTGTTAGACAACACTTATACCCATTTTCTCCCAAAAGAGGCTAAAACCAACAAAAACATTGCTTAGAAGTAGTAAACCGCTTTGTTAGTGTTTCTATTGTCAAAATGTATCACAATCCAATGCATTTGACTAATTATAAGAGTTAGAGATGGATACGGAGTGTTAGACAACACTTATACCCATTTTCTCCCAAAAGAGGCTAAAACCAACAAAAACATTGCTTAGAAGTAGTAAACCGCTTTGTTAGTGTTTCTATTGTCAAAATGTATCACAATCCAATGCATTTGACTAATTATAAGAGTTAGAGATGGATACGGAGTGTTAGACAACACTTATACCCATTTTCTCCCAAAAGAGGCTAAAACCAACAAAAACATTGCTTAGAAGTAGTAAACCGCTTTGTTAGTGTTTCTATTGTCAAAATGTATCACAATCCAATGCATTTGACTAATTATAAGAGTTAGAGATGGATACGGAGTGTTTAGACAACACTTATACCCATTTTCTCCCAAAAGAGGCTAAAACCAACAAAAACATTGCTTAGAAGTAGTAAACCGCTTTGTTAGTGTTTCTATTGTCAAAATGTATCACAATCCAATGCATTTGACTAATTATAAGAGTTAGAGATGGATACGGAGTGTTAGACAACACTTATACCCATTTTCTCCCAAAAGAGGCTAAAACCAACAAAAACATTGCTTAGAAGTAGTAAACCGCTTTGTTAGTGTTTCTATTGTCAAAATGTATCACAATCCAATGCATTTGACTAATTATAAGAGTTAGAGATGGATACGGAGTGTTAGACAACACTTATACCCATTTTCTCCCAAAAGAGGCTAAAACCAACAAAAACATTGCTTAGAAGTAGTAAACCGCTTTGTTAGTGTTTCTATTGTCAAAATGTATCACAATCCAATGCATTTGACTAATTATAAGAGTTAGAGATGGATACGGAGTGTTAGACAACACTTATACCCATTTTCTCCCAAAAGAGGCTAAAACCAACAAAAACATTGCTTAGAAGTAGTAAACCGCTTTGTTAGTGTTTCTATTGTCAAAATGTATCACAATCCAATGCATTTGACTAATTATAAGAGTTAGAGATGGATACGGAGTGTTAGACAACACTTATACCCATTTTCTCCCAAAAGAGGCTAAAACCAACAAAAACATTGCTTAGAAGTAGTAAACCGCTTTGTTAGTGTTTCTATTGTCAAAATGTATCACAATCCAATGCATTTGACTAATTATAAGAGTTAGAGATGGATACGGAGTGTTAGACAACACTTATACCCATTTTCTCCCAAAAGAGGCTAAAACCAACAAAAACATTGCTTAGAAGTAGTAAACCGCTTTGTTAGTGTTTCTATTGTCAAAATGTATCACAATCCAATGCATTTGACTAATTATAAGAGTTAGAGATGGATACGGAGTGTTAGACAACACTTATACCCATTTTCTCCCAAAAGAGGCTAAAACCAACAAAAACATTGCTTAGAAGTAGTAAACCGCTTTGTTAGTGTTTCTATTGTCAAAATGTATCACAATCCAATGCATTTGACTAATTATAAGAGTTAGAGATGGATACGGAGTGTTTAGACAACACTTATACCCATTTTCTCCCAAAAGAGGCTAAAACCAACAAAAACATTGCTTAGAAGTAGTAAACCGCTTTGTTAGTGTTTCTATTGTCAAAATGTATCACAATCCAATGCATTTGACTAATTATAAGAGTTAGAGATGGATACGGAGTGTTAGACAACACTTATACCCATTTTCTCCCAAAAGAGGCTAAAACCAACAAAAACATTGCTTAGAAGTAGTAAACCGCTTTGTTAGTGTTTCTATTGTCAAAATGTATCACAATCCAATGCATTTGACTAATTATAAGAGTTAGAGATGGATACGGAGTGTTAGACAACACTTATACCCATTTTCTCCCAAAAGAGGCTAAAACCAACAAAAACATTGCTTAGAAGTAGTAAACCGCTTTGTTAGTGTTTCTATTGTCAAAATGTATCACAATCCAATGCATTTGACTAATTATAAGAGTTAGAGATGGATACGGAGTGTTAGACAACACTTATACCCATTTTCTCCCAAAAGAGGCTAAAACCAACAAAAACATTGCTTAGAAGTAGTAAACCGCTTTGTTAGTGTTTCTATTGTCAAAATGTATCACAATCCAATGCATTTGACTAATTATAAGAGTTAGAGATGGATACGGAGTGTTAGACAACACTTATACCCATTTTCTCCCAAAAGAGGCTAAAACCAACAAAAACATTGCTTAGAAGTAGTAAACCGCTTTGTTAGTGTTTCTATTGTCAAAATGTATCACAATCCAATGCATTTGACTAATTATAAGAGTTAGAGATGGATACGGAGTGTTTAGACAACACTTATACCCATTTTCTCCCAAAAGAGGCTAAAACCAACAAAAACATTGCTTAGAAGTAGTAAACCGCTTTGTTAGTGTTTCTATTGTCAAAATGTATCACAATCCAATGCATTTGACTAATTATAAGAGTTAGAGATGGATACGGAGTGTTAGACAACACTTATACCCATTTTCTCCCAAAAGAGGCTAAAACCAACAAAAACATTGCTTAGAAGTAGTAAACCGCTTTGTTAGTGTTTCTATTGTCAAAATGTATCACAATCCAATGCATTTGACTAATTATAAGAGTTAGAGATGGATACGGAGTGTTAGACAACACTTATACCCATTTTCTCCCAAAAGAGGCTAAAACCAACAAAAACATTGCTTAGAAGTAGTAAACCGCTTTGTTAGTGTTTCTATTGTCAAAATGTATCACAATCCAATGCATTTGACTAATTATAAGAGTTAGAGATGGATACGGAGTGTTTAGACAACACTTATACCCATTTTCTCCCAAAAGAGGCTAAAACCAACAAAAACATTGCTTAGAAGTAGTAAACCGCTTTGTTAGTGTTTCTATTGTCAAAATGTATCACAATCCAATGCATTTGACTAATTATAAGAGTTAGAGATGGATACGGAGTGTTAGACAACACTTATACCCATTTTCTCCCAAAAGAGGCTAAAACCAACAAAAACATTGCTTAGAAGTAGTAAACCGCTTTGTTAGTGTTTCTATTGTCAAAATGTATCACAATCCAATGCATTTGACTAATTATAAGAGTTAGAGATGGATACGGAGTGTTTAGACAACACTTATACCCATTTTCTCCCAAAAGAGGCTAAAACCAACAAAAACATTGCTTAGAAGTAGTAAACCGCTTTGTTAGTGTTTCTATTGTCAAAATGTATCACAATCCAATGCATTTGACTAATTATAAGAGTTAGAGATGGATACGGAGTGTTAGACAACACTTATACCCATTTTCTCCCAAAAGAGGCTAAAACCAACAAAAACATTGCTTAGAAGTAGTAAACCGCTTTGTTAGTGTTTCTATTGTCAAAATGTATCACAATCCAATGCATTTGACTAATTATAAGAGTTAGAGATGGATACGGAGTGTTAGACAACACTTATACCCATTTTCTCCCAAAAGAGGCTAAAACCAACAAAAACATTGCTTAGAAGTAGTAAACCGCTTTGTTAGTGTTTCTATTGTCAAAATGTATCACAATCCAATGCATTTGACTAATTATAAGAGTTAGAGATGGATACGGAGTGTTAGACAACACTTATACCCATTTTCTCCCAAAAGAGGCTAAAACCAACAAAAACATTGCTTAGAAGTAGTAAACCGCTTTGTTAGTGTTTCTATTGTCAAAATGTATCACAATCCAATGCATTTGACTAATTATAAGAGTTAGAGATGGATACGGAGTGTTTAGACAACACTTATACCCATTTTCTCCCAAAAGAGGCTAAAACCAACAAAAACATTGCTTAGAAGTAGTAAACCGCTTTGTTAGTGTTTCTATTGTCAAAATGTATCACAATCCAATGCATTTGACTAATTATAAGAGTTAGAGATGGATACGGAGTGTTTAGACAACACTTATACCCATTTTCTCCCAAAAGAGGCTAAAACCAACAAAAACATTGCTTAGAAGTAGTAAACCGCTTTGTTAGTGTTTCTATTGTCAAAATGTATCACAATCCAATGCATTTGACTAATTATAAGAGTTAGAGATGGATACGGAGTGTTAGACAACACTTATACCCATTTTCTCCCAAAAGAGGCTAAAACCAACAAAAACATTGCTTAGAAGTAGTAAACCGCTTTGTTAGTGTTTCTATTGTCAAAATGTATCACAATCCAATGCATTTGACTAATTATAAGAGTTAGAGATGGATACGGAGTGTTTAGACAACACTTATACCCATTTTCTCCCAAAAGAGGCTAAAACCAACAAAAACATTGCTTAGAAGTAGTAAACCGCTTTGTTAGTGTTTCTATTGTCAAAATGTATCACAATCCAATGCATTTGACTAATTATAAGAGTTAGAGATGGATACGGAGTGTTTAGACAACACTTATACCCATTTTCTCCCAAAAGAGGCTAAAACCAACAAAAACATTGCTTAGAAGTAGTAAACCGCTTTGTTAGTGTTTCTATTGTCAAAATGTATCACAATCCAATGCATTTGACTAATTATAAGAGTTAGAGATGGATACGGAGTGTTTAGACAACACTTATACCCATTTTCTCCCAAAAGAGGCTAAAACCAACAAAAACATTGCTTAGAAGTAGTAAACCGCTTTGTTAGTGTTTCTATTGTCAAAATGTATCACAATCCAATGCATTTGACTAATTATAAGAGTTAGAGATGGATACGGAGTGTTTAGACAACACTTATACCCATTTTCTCCCAAAAGAGGCTAAAACCAACAAAAACATTGCTTAGAAGTAGTAAACCGCTTTGTTAGTGTTTCTATTGTCAAAATGTATCACAATCCAATGCATTTGACTAATTATAAGAGTTAGAGATGGATACGGAGTGTTAGACAACACTTATACCCATTTTCTCCCAAAAGAGGCTAAAACCAACAAAAACATTGCTTAGAAGTAGTAAACCGCTTTGTTAGTGTTTCTATTGTCAAAATGTATCACAATCCAATGCATTTGACTAATTATAAGAGTTAGAGATGGATACGGAGTGTTTAGACAACACTTATACCCATTTTCTCCCAAAAGAGGCTAAAACCAACAAAAACATTGCTTAGAAGTAGTAAACCGCTTTGTTAGTGTTTCTATTGTCAAAATGTATCACAATCCAATGCATTTGACTAATTATAAGAGTTAGAGATGGATACGGAGTGTTTAGACAACACTTATACCCATTTTCTCCCAAAAGAGGCTAAAACCAACAAAAACATTGCTTAGAAGTAGTAAACCGCTTTGTTAGTGTTTCTATTGTCAAAATGTATCACAATCCAATGCATTTGACTAATTATAAGAGTTAGAGATGGATACGGAGTGTTAGACAACACTTATACCCATTTTCTCCCAAAAGAGGCTAAAACCAACAAAAACATTGCTTAGAAGTAGTAAACCGCTTTGTTAGTGTTTCTATTGTCAAAATGTATCACAATCCAATGCATTTGACTAATTATAAGAGTTAGAGATGGATACGGAGTGTTTAGACAACACTTATACCCATTTTCTCCCAAAAGAGGCTAAAACCAACAAAAACATTGCTTAGAAGTAGTAAACCGCTTTGTTAGTGTTTCTATTGTCAAAATGTATCACAATCCAATGCATTTGACTAATTATAAGAGTTAGAGATGGATACGGAGTGTTTAGACAACACTTATACCCATTTTCTCCCAAAAGAGGCTAAAACCAACAAAAACATTGCTTAGAAGTAGTAAACCGCTTTGTTAGTGTTTCTATTGTCAAAATGTATCACAATCCAATGCATTTGACTAATTATAAGAGTTAGAGATGGATACGGAGTGTTTAGACAACACTTATACCCATTTTCTCCCAAAAGAGGCTAAAACCAACAAAAACATTGCTTAGAAGTAGTAAACCGCTTTGTTAGTGTTTCTATTGTCAAAATGTATCACAATCCAATGCATTTGACTAATTATAAGAGTTAGAGATGGATACGGAGTGTTTAGGACAACACTTATACCCATTTTCTCCCAAAAGAGGCTAAAACCAACAAAAACATTGCTTAGAAGTAGTAAACCGCTTTGTTAGTGTTTCTATTGTCAAAATGTATCACAATCCAATGCATTTGACTAATTATAAGAGTTAGAGATGGTTACGGAGTGTTTAGACAACACTTATACCCATTTTCTCCCAAAAGAGGCTAAAACCAACAAAAACATTGCTTAGAAGTAGTAAACCGCTTTGTTAGTGTTTCTATTGTCAAAATGTATCACAATCCAATGCATTTGACTAATTATAAGAGTTAGAGATGGTTACGGAGTGTTTAGACAACACTTATACCCATTTTCTCCCAAAAGAGGCTAAAACCAACAAAAACATTGCTTAGAAGTAGTAAACCGCTTTGTTAGTGTTTCTATTGTCAAAATGTATCACAATCCAATGCATTTGACTAATTATAAGAGTTAGAGATGGATTACGGAGTGTTTAGACAACACTTATACCCATTTTCTCCCAAAAGAGGCTAAAACCAACAAAAACATTGCTTAGAAGTAGTAAACCGCTTTGTTAGTGTTTCTATTGTCAAAATGTATCACAATCCAATGCATTTGACTAATTATAAGAGTTAGAGATGGATACGGAGTGTTTAGACAACACTTATACCCATTTTCTCCCAAAAGAGGCTAAAACCAACAAAAACATTGCTTAGAAGTAGTAAACCGCTTTGTTAGTGTTTCTATTGTCAAAATGTATCACAATCCAATGCATTTGACTAATTATAAGAGTTAGAGATGGATTACGGAGTGTTTAGACAACACTTATACCCATTTTCTCCCAAAAGAGGCTAAAACCAACAAAAACATTGCTTAGAAGTAGTAAACCGCTTTGTTAGTGTTTCTATTGTCAAAATGTATCACAATCCAATGCATTTGACTAATTATAAGAGTTAGAGATGGATACGGAGTGTTTAGACAACACTTATACCCATTTTCTCCCAAAAGAGGCTAAAACCAACAAAAACATTGCTTAGAAGTAGTAAACCGCTTTGTTAGTGTTTCTATTGTCAAAATGTATCACAATCCAATGCATTTGACTAATTATAAGAGTTAGAGATGGTTACGGAGTGTTTAGACAACACTTATACCCATTTTCTCCCAAAAGAGGCTAAAACCAACAAAAACATTGCTTAGAAGTAGTAAACCGCTTTGTTAGTGTTTCTATTGTCAAAATGTATCACAATCCAATGCATTTGACTAATTATAAGAGTTAGAGATGGTTACGGAGTGTTTAGACAACACTTATACCCATTTTCTCCCAAAAGAGGCTAAAACCAACAAAAACATTGCTTAGAAGTAGTAAACCGCTTTGTTAGTGTTTCTATTGTCAAAATGTATCACAATCCAATGCATTTGACTAATTATAAGAGTTAGAGATGGTTACGGAGTGTTTAGACAACACTTATACCCATTTTCTCCCAAAAGAGGCTAAAACCAACAAAAACATTGCTTAGAAGTAGTAAACCGCTTTGTTAGTGTTTCTATTGTCAAAATGTATCACAATCCAATGCATTTGACTAATTATAAGAGTTAGAGATGGATACGGAGTGTTTAGACAACACTTATACCCATTTTCTCCCAAAAGAGGCTAAAACCAACAAAAACATTGCTTAGAAGTAGTAAACCGCTTTGTTAGTGTTTCTATTGTCAAAATGTATCACAATCCAATGCATTTGACTAATTATAAGAGTTAGAGATGGTTACGGAGTGTTTAGACAACACTTATACCCATTTTCTCCCAAAAGAGGCTAAAACCAACAAAAACATTGCTTAGAAGTAGTAAACCGCTTTGTTAGTGTTTCTATTGTCAAAATGTATCACAATCCAATGCATTTGACTAATTATAAGAGTTAGAGATGGTTACGGAGTGTTTAGACAACACTTATACCCATTTTCTCCCAAAAGAGGCTAAAACCAACAAAAACATTGCTTAGAAGTAGTAAACCGCTTTGTTAGTGTTTCTATTGTCAAAATGTATCACAATCCAATGCATTTGACTAATTATAAGAGTTAGAGATGGTTACGGAGTGTTTAGACAACACTTATACCCATTTTCTCCCAAAAGAGGCTAAAACCAACAAAAACATTGCTTAGAAGTAGTAAACCGCTTTGTTAGTGTTTCTATTGTCAAAATGTATCACAATCCAATGCATTTGACTAATTATAAGAGTTAGAGATGGTTACGGAGTGTTTAGACAACACTTATACCCATTTTCTCCCAAAAGAGGCTAAAACCAACAAAAACATTGCTTAGAAGTAGTAAACCGCTTTGTTAGTGTTTCTATTGTCAAAATGTATCACAATCCAATGCATTTGACTAATTATAAGAGTTAGAGATGGATACGGAGTGTTTAGACAACACTTATACCCATTTTCTCCCAAAAGAGGCTAAAACCAACAAAAACATTGCTTAGAAGTAGTAAACCGCTTTGTTAGTGTTTCTATTGTCAAAATGTATCACAATCCAATGCATTTGACTAATTATAAGAGTTAGAGATGGTTACGGAGTGTTTAGACAACACTTATACCCATTTTCTCCCAAAAGAGGCTAAAACCAACAAAAACATTGCTTAGAAGTAGTAAACCGCTTTGTTAGTGTTTCTATTGTCAAAATGTATCACAATCCAATGCATTTGACTAATTATAAGAGTTAGAGATGGTTACGGAGTGTTTAGGACAACACTTATACCCATTTTCTCCCAAAAGAGGCTAAAACCAACAAAAACATTGCTTAGAAGTAGTAAACCGCTTTGTTAGTGTTTCTATTGTCAAAATGTATCACAATCCAATGCATTTGACTAATTATAAGAGTTAGAGATGGTTACGGAGTGTTTAGACAACACTTATACCCATTTTCTCCCAAAAGAGGCTAAAACCAACAAAAACATTGCTTAGAAGTAGTAAACCGCTTTGTTAGTGTTTCTATTGTCAAAATGTATCACAATCCAATGCATTTGACTAATTATAAGAGTTAGAGATGGTTACGGAGTGTTTAGACAACACTTATACCCATTTTCTCCCAAAAGAGGCTAAAACCAACAAAAACATTGCTTAGAAGTAGTAAACCGCTTTGTTAGTGTTTCTATTGTCAAAATGTATCACAATCCAATGCATTTGACTAATTATAAGAGTTAGAGATGGTTACGGAGTGTTTGGACAACACTTATACCCATTTTCTCCCAAAAGAGGCTAAAACCAACAAAAACATTGCTTAGAAGTAGTAAACCGCTTTGTTAGTGTTTCTATTGTCAAAATGTATCACAATCCAATGCATTTGACTAATTATAAGAGTTAGAGATGGTTACGGAGTGTTTAGACAACACTTATACCCATTTTCTCCCAAAAGAGGCTAAAACCAACAAAAACATTGCTTAGAAGTAGTAAACCGCTTTGTTAGTGTTTCTATTGTCAAAATGTATCACAATCCAATGCATTTGACTAATTATAAGAGTTAGAGATGGTTACGGAGTGTTTGGACAACACTTATACCCATTTTCTCCCAAAAGAGGCTAAAACCAACAAAAACATTGCTTAGAAGTAGTAAACCGCTTTGTTAGTGTTTCTATTGTCAAAATGTATCACAATCCAATGCATTTGACTAATTATAAGAGTTAGAGATGGTTACGGAGTGTTTAGGACAACACTTATACCCATTTTCTCCCAAAAGAGGCTAAAACCAACAAAAACATTGCTTAGAAGTAGTAAACCGCTTTGTTAGTGTTTCTATTGTCAAAATGTATCACAATCCAATGCATTTGACTAATTATAAGAGTTAGAGATGGTTACGGAGTGTTTAGACAACACTTATACCCATTTTCTCCCAAAAGAGGCTAAAACCAACAAAAACATTGCTTAGAAGTAGTAAACCGCTTTGTTAGTGTTTCTATTGTCAAAATGTATCACAATCCAATGCATTTGACTAATTATAAGAGTTAGAGATGGTTACGGAGTGTTTAGACAACACTTATACCCATTTTCTCCCAAAAGAGGCTAAAACCAACAAAAACATTGCTTAGAAGTAGTAAACCGCTTTGTTAGTGTTTCTATTGTCAAAATGTATCACAATCCAATGCATTTGACTAATTATAAGAGTTAGAGATGGTTACGGAGTGTTTGGACAACACTTATACCCATTTTCTCCCAAAAGAGGCTAAAACCAACAAAAACATTGCTTAGAAGTAGTAAACCGCTTTGTTAGTGTTTCTATTGTCAAAATGTATCACAATCCAATGCATTTGACTAATTATAAGAGTTAGAGATGGTTACGGAGTGTTTAGACAACACTTTATACCCATTTTCTCCCAAAAGAGGCTAAAACCAACAAAAACATTGCTTAGAAGTAGTAAACCGCTTTGTTAGTGTTTCTATTGTCAAAATGTATCACAATCCAATGCATTTGACTAATTATAAGAGTTAGAGATGGTTACGGAGTGTTTGGACAACACTTATACCCATTTTCTCCCAAAAGAGGCTAAAACCAACAAAAACATTGCTTAGAAGTAGTAAACCGCTTTGTTAGTGTTTCTATTGTCAAAATGTATCACAATCCAATGCATTTGACTAATTATAAGAGTTAGAGATGGTTACGGAGTGTTTGGACAACACTTATACCCATTTTCTCCCAAAAGAGGCTAAAACCAACAAAAACATTGCTTAGAAGTAGTAAACCGCTTTGTTAGTGTTTCTATTGTCAAAATGTATCACAATCCAATGCATTTGACTAATTATAAGAGTTAGAGATGGTTACGGAGTGTTTGGACAACACTTATACCCATTTTCTCCCAAAAGAGGCTAAAACCAACAAAAACATTGCTTAGAAGTAGTAAACCGCTTTGTTAGTGTTTCTATTGTCAAAATGTATCACAATCCAATGCATTTGACTAATTATAAGAGTTAGAGATGGTTACGGAGTGTTTGGACAACACTTATACCCATTTTCTCCCAAAAGAGGCTAAAACCAACAAAAACATTGCTTAGAAGTAGTAAACCGCTTTGTTAGTGTTTCTATTGTCAAAATGTATCACAATCCAATGCATTTGACTAATTATAAGAGTTAGAGATGGTTACGGAGTGTTTGGACAACACTTATACCCATTTTCTCCCAAAAGAGGCTAAAACCAACAAAAACATTGCTTAGAAGTAGTAAACCGCTTTGTTAGTGTTTCTATTGTCAAAATGTATCACAATCCAATGCATTTGACTAATTATAAGAGTTAGAGATGGTTACGGAGTGTTTGGACAACACTTATACCCATTTTCTCCCAAAAGAGGCTAAAACCAACAAAAACATTGCTTAGAAGTAGTAAACCGCTTTGTTAGTGTTTCTATTGTCAAAATGTATCACAATCCAATGCATTTGACTAATTATAAGAGTTAGAGATGGTTACGGAGTGTTTGGACAACACTTATACCCATTTTCTCCCAAAAGAGGCTAAAACCAACAAAAACATTGCTTAGAAGTAGTAAACCGCTTTGTTAGTGTTTCTATTGTCAAAATGTATCACAATCCAATGCATTTGACTAATTATAAGAGTTAGAGATGGTTACGGAGTGTTTAGGACAACACTTATACCCATTTTCTCCCAAAAGAGGCTAAAACCAACAAAAACATTGCTTAGAAGTAGTAAACCGCTTTGTTAGTGTTTCTATTGTCAAAATGTATCACAATCCAATGCATTTGACTAATTATAAGAGTTAGAGATGGTTACGGAGTGTTTGGACAACACTTATACCCATTTTCTCCCAAAAGAGGCTAAAACCAACAAAAACATTGCTTAGAAGTAGTAAACCGCTTTGTTAGTGTTTCTATTGTCAAAATGTATCACAATCCAATGCATTTGACTAATTATAAGAGTTAGAGATGGTTACGGAGTGTTTGGACAACACTTATACCCATTTTCTCCCAAAAGAGGCTAAAACCAACAAAAACATTGCTTAGAAGTAGTAAACCGCTTTGTTAGTGTTTCTATTGTCAAAATGTATCACAATCCAATGCATTTGACTAATTATAAGAGTTAGAGATGGTTACGGAGTGTTTAGACAACACTTATACCCATTTTCTCCCAAAAGAGGCTAAAACCAACAAAAACATTGCTTAGAAGTAGTAAACCGCTTTGTTAGTGTTTCTATTGTCAAAATGTATCACAATCCAATGCATTTGACTAATTATAAGAGTTAGAGATGGTTACGGAGTGTTTGGACAACACTTATACCCATTTTCTCCCAAAAGAGGCTAAAACCAACAAAAACATTGCTTAGAAGTAGTAAACCGCTTTGTTAGTGTTTCTATTGTCAAAATGTATCACAATCCAATGCATTTGACTAATTATAAGAGTTAGAGATGGTTACGGAGTGTTTGGACAACACTTATACCCATTTTCTCCCAAAAGAGGCTAAAACCAACAAAAACATTGCTTAGAAGTAGTAAACCGCTTTGTTAGTGTTTCTATTGTCAAAATGTATCACAATCCAATGCATTTGACTAATTATAAGAGTTAGAGATGGTTACGGAGTGTTTGGACAACACTTATACCCATTTTCTCCCAAAAGAGGCTAAAACCAACAAAAACATTGCTTAGAAGTAGTAAACCGCTTTGTTAGTGTTTCTATTGTCAAAATGTATCACAATCCAATGCATTTGACTAATTATAAGAGTTAGAGATGGTTACGGAGTGTTTGGACAACACTTATACCCATTTTCTCCCAAAAGAGGCTAAAACCAACAAAAACATTGCTTAGAAGTAGTAAACCGCTTTGTTAGTGTTTCTATTGTCAAAATGTATCACAATCCAATGCATTTGACTAATTATAAGAGTTAGAGATGGTTACGGAGTGTTTGGACAACACTTATACCCATTTTCTCCCAAAAGAGGCTAAAACCAACAAAAACATTGCTTAGAAGTAGTAAACCGCTTTGTTAGTGTTTCTATTGTCAAAATGTATCACAATCCAATGCATTTGACTAATTATAAGAGTTAGAGATGGTTACGGAGTGTTTAGACAACACTTATACCCATTTTCTCCCAAAAGAGGCTAAAACCAACAAAAACATTGCTTAGAAGTAGTAAACCGCTTTGTTAGTGTTTCTATTGTCAAAATGTATCACAATCCAATGCATTTGACTAATTATAAGAGTTAGAGATGGTTACGGAGTGTTTAGACAACACTTATACCCATTTTCTCCCAAAAGAGGCTAAAACCAACAAAAACATTGCTTAGAAGTAGTAAACCGCTTTGTTAGTGTTTCTATTGTCAAAATGTATCACAATCCAATGCATTTGACTAATTATAAGAGTTAGAGATGGTTACGGAGTGTTTAGACAACACTTATACCCATTTTCTCCCAAAAGAGGCTAAAACCAACAAAAACATTGCTTAGAAGTAGTAAACCGCTTTGTTAGTGTTTCTATTGTCAAAATGTATCACAATCCAATGCATTTGACTAATTATAAGAGTTAGAGATGGTTACGGAGTGTTTAGGACAACACTTATACCCATTTTCTCCCAAAAGAGGCTAAAACCAACAAAAACATTGCTTAGAAGTAGTAAACCGCTTTGTTAGTGTTTCTATTGTCAAAATGTATCACAATCCAATGCATTTGACTAATTATAAGAGTTAGAGATGGTTACGGAGTGTTTAGACAACACTTATACCCATTTTCTCCCAAAAGAGGCTAAAACCAACAAAAACATTGCTTAGAAGTAGTAAACCGCTTTGTTAGTGTTTCTATTGTCAAAATGTATCACAATCCAATGCATTTGACTAATTATAAGAGTTAGAGATGGTTACGGAGTGTTTAGACAACACTTATACCCATTTTCTCCCAAAAGAGGCTAAAACCAACAAAAACATTGCTTAGAAGTAGTAAACCGCTTTGTTAGTGTTTCTATTGTCAAAATGTATCACAATCCAATGCATTTGACTAATTATAAGAGTTAGAGATGGTTACGGAGTGTTTAGACAACACTTATACCCATTTTCTCCCAAAAGAGGCTAAAACCAACAAAAACATTGCTTAGAAGTAGTAAACCGCTTTGTTAGTGTTTCTATTGTCAAAATGTATCACAATCCAATGCATTTGACTAATTATAAGAGTTAGAGATGGTTACGGAGTGTTTAGACAACACTTATACCCATTTTCTCCCAAAAGAGGCTAAAACCAACAAAAACATTGCTTAGAAGTAGTAAACCGCTTTGTTAGTGTTTCTATTGTCAAAATGTATCACAATCCAATGCATTTGACTAATTATAAGAGTTAGAGATGGTTACGGAGTGTTTAGACAACACTTATACCCATTTTCTCCCAAAAGAGGCTAAAACCAACAAAAACATTGCTTAGAAGTAGTAAACCGCTTTGTTAGTGTTTCTATTGTCAAAATGTATCACAATCCAATGCATTTGACTAATTATAAGAGTTAGAGATGGTACGGAGTGTTTAGACAACACTTATACCCATTTTCTCCCAAAAGAGGCTAAAACCAACAAAAACATTGCTTAGAAGTAGTAAACCGCTTTGTTAGTGTTTCTATTGTCAAAATGTATCACAATCCAATGCATTTGACTAATTATAAGAGTTAGAGATGGATACGGAGTGTTTAGACAACACTTATACCCATTTTCTCCCAAAAGAGGCTAAAACCAACAAAAACATTGCTTAGAAGTAGTAAACCGCTTTGTTAGTGTTTCTATTGTCAAAATGTATCACAATCCAATGCATTTGACTAATTATAAGAGTTAGAGATGGTACGGAGTGTTTGGACAACACTTATACCCATTTTCTCCCAAAAGAGGCTAAAACCAACAAAAACATTGCTTAGAAGTAGTAAACCGCTTTGTTAGTGTTTCTATTGTCAAAATGTATCACAATCCAATGCATTTGACTAATTATAAGAGTTAGAGATGGATTACGGAGTGTTTAGACAACACTTATACCCATTTTCTCCCAAAAGAGGCTAAAACCAACAAAAACATTGCTTAGAAGTAGTAAACCGCTTTGTTAGTGTTTCTATTGTCAAAATGTATCACAATCCAATGCATTTGACTAATTATAAGAGTTAGAGATGGATACGGAGTGTTAGACAACACTTATACCCATTTTCTCCCAAAAGAGGCTAAAACCAACAAAAACATTGCTTAGAAGTAGTAAACCGCTTTGTGTTAATCAAGAAGGTGTTTAATACTAACTAATTAATAGTTAAGTATTAAACATAAGTTGCTTGTGCAACTGATATGCCTATATTTTACAGGTTTTAAGCATTGATTTCTCATCACTTTAGCACTGATTCATCCCATGTTCATACCATTTTTAGTCGTTTATAGTCACTTTGCATGATTAGTAGGTTATTGCATGAGCATTGCATACATTCTTGCATTTGGAGTTGTTTAGGTACAAAAGGAGCTGTTCGGTGAGGAAATGACACGATCGAGCACCACCATCGAGCAGTTGATCGATGCCAAGGCAGAAAGGCGCAAGCTTTGAAGAACACAGGGCATCGACCAAACTGATCGATCAGACTGATCGATGCCAAGGAAGAAAGGTGCAAGCTTTGAAGATCACAAGGCATCGACCACCCTGATCGACCAAAGTGATCGATGCCAAGCCTAGCCGCCTTTGACTTTTGGTTTTTAGAATTAGGGTTTTGACTTTTCCTAAAGTAGTATAAATACAGCTGTTGTGCTGAGACAACTATCCAGATATTATCTTATCCTTACTTTTCTCTTATCCCTAATCTCTCTCTTTTCTCTCTAGAACTCTATAAACCAGACACTTTGTGATCCAGATCTCTCTCAATCCAGTTTGATTTTGCATTTTCTACATTCACAGTTCTCTTAATCTCATCTTTAGCTTTATGATTATGCAATTTATTTTATTTTCTGGGTTTATGCATTTTATGATGATTTGTGAGTAGTCTGCTTAGGGTTCTTGAGGATGGGTTAGGAAAGTGATGAATCTTTGATCTTCTAGGGTGTTTAAGCTTAGATCTGTTTAGATCCCTTCTGGGTGAGTGTTTTTAATGCTAATTTCTTTCTGAGAAGTTGAAATTAGACCCTAGGTATTTTCTGCCCGAGAGGTTGCTTAGAGTGTTTATTGGCTTTGATTGATTGATTATTAATGCCTGCTATGTTATGCTTCTCTAGAGAGATCTAGGTTTGGAGGTAGCATAGTTAGAGGGGTCTCTGTCACGAGAGTGGATTGACCTTCATTCGAATCTTTCGTCAAGGGATTAGCTCTGTATGAGTTTTTGTTAGACACCTTAGTTGATCTAGGAGGATTCACTGACCAATTATTCCCATTCTCAAGAGCTCTATTTCTTTATCTGATTGTATTTGCTTTGATCGATTGCTTTGCTCCTGCTTTTGCTAGTTCTCTGTTAGTTCTTATTTTTGTTTTCTCTTTTGTTCACTTAGGTTGCTAGATACCCAAATCTCTCTGTTTGGCTTGGATTAAGTGAAATGATTGTATCCTGATTGGTCAATAGCTCACTCTTATGGATTGATACCTTTGTGCTGCAATGATTGCATAAGGGAATTGAAACACCCCTGTTGCCTCCTCTTGTGTGTCTACCACCATTAAAAAAGCTTGTTTCAATTTGGCGCCGTTGCCATTTGAGTGATTTTGTTGCATTTAGGATTTCAGATCACTTAAGATCAAGTTTTTCTTTACTTTACTTCGTTTGCTGACTTGTGTGATTGCTGTTTCTGTCGATTTCAGGTACCCGTAGCACACGATCGACCACTTTGCTCGATGCACTACATCGATCCTGCCACAACCTGAATGCACACACGATCTAAAGGCAATCAACATCTCATTCACTATCTCGACAACATTAACCGACTACCACGTGCACTGCGAGAGCAACGCGAACGACTACAGGCTGCTCATCAGGATCCAGCTGATATGGAGAACCAACAAGACATACCTCCACCTCCTCAGGGCAATCCACCAAGGCCACCTCGTCTCATTGGTGCTGGCGATGCACCTAACACTCATGCACAGCGTCAGGGAATCGTTCCCCCAGCAATTCCCAACAACAATTTTGAGATCAAGAGCAGTATGATCAACATGATCCAGAATAGCAAATTCCATGGATTGCCAATGGAGGATCCACTCGATCACCTGGACGAGTTTGATAGGCTCTGTAGCCTAACAAAGATCAACGGCGTGAGTGATGACGCTCTCAAGCTGCGACTTTTCCCGTTCTCTCTCGGTGACAAGGCAAGACAATGGGAAAAAGCTCTACCGCAAGGCTCTATTACTTCCTGGGACGATTGCAAGAGAGTGTTTCTTGCTAAATTCTTCTCCAACTCCAGAACAGCTAAGCTTCGAAATGAGATATCCAGCTTCACTCAGAAGACTGGTGAGACCTTTTGTGAGGCATGGGAACGGTTCAAGAGCTACACCAGCAAATGCCCTCACCATGGATTCTCCAATGAGTCTCTGCTCAGCACCTTATATAGAGGTCTTTTACCCAAGTTTAGGATGATGCTTGATACCGCCAGCAATGGGAATTTCTTGAATAAAGACGTGGAAGATGGCTGGGAGCTTGTGGAAAACTTGGCACAATCTGATGAAAACTACAGTGAGGATTATGACAGGACTGTTAGAAGCACCTCTGACTCTGATGATAAGACAAGGAAGGAGATGAAAGCTCTAAATGAGAAGCTAGATAAGTTGTTATTGGTACAGCAAAAGCAGCTGAACTTTGTTTGTGAAGCAGAGCAGGTTCAGGTCCAAGATGGGGAGGGAGAACACACTGAAGAGTTGTGCTACATGCAGAACCAAGCTGGTTACAATCGTGGCTACAACAACTACAGGCCTAATCCGAACCTTTCCTATCGCAATACCAATGTTGCTAATCCACAGGACCAAGTCTATCCTCCGCAGCCTCCGCAAGGTCAGCACCAACAACCGCAACAGCAGAACAAGCCTTTCATCCCTCAGCAGCAACTGGCTGCACCTCCAGGCTTCCCACCTCTCGCACCACTTCCTGATGTGACCAGCATGTTTCAGCAGATACTACAGGGTCAGGCAGCTAGTAACCTTGAAAATGCAAAGAAGTTTGCCACGCTACATCACCAATTCCATGACCTGCACACTAAGGTTGATTCCCTAACTTCCAAGGTGACTCACTTGGAGAGTAACCAGACCTCTACATCTACTGTCAAGACTTCAGGACAGCTTCCGGGAAAGGCTATTCAGAATCCTAAGGTGTTTTGTAATGCCATCTCCTCAATCCAATCACATGAAGATGAGGACATAAGCAAAGTAGAGTTCTACAGCTTTCTCTTTGACACCAGTGATGCAGAATTGGTATTTGACAATGATGTTGGACTTCAGGACAGTATCGACGAAACAGTTGCGATTGATGAGAAAGCTACACTTCATGTCTCTGAGGACAGTGACAGCCAAGATGGGGAGGATTCTTCCATATGTCAAGAAAAAGCTGAAAAACCTGCACTAGAGCTCAGCATCGACCACTCTGATCGATGCAGTGCATCTGCACTTGAGCCCAGCATCGACTACACTGATCGATGCACTGCATCGATCCAGGCACTCTCCGCTACAGAACCTGAGATCTCTATGGAAAAGAGATCATCTTTTGATCCACCTCCATACAAGCCACAACTTCCCTTCCCAGGCCGAAAAAAGAAGCAGTATCAAGCTCTTCTCGATGAGCAGATAAAGATTCTTGAGTCCAAGATGCCTCTAATTGAAGCTGTGAAACTCATACCTAAATCTCATGAGTTTCTGAAGGATCTACTTATGGAAAGGATCAAAGCCAAGCAGGAAGTGAAGCAAGAAGAAGAGAGTAATGCTGTTGTTCCCAAGGAAGATGTTACCCTAGAGAAGCTGAATGATCCTGGCTCTTTCACTCTACCCTGCTCTCTAGGACCAAAGACTTTTGACAATTGTCTTTGTGACCTTGGATCCTCTGTGAGTCTTATGCCTCTTTCTGTGGCTGAAAGACTTGGATTCGGAAAGTACAGCCCCACCAACATTTCTCTGATTTTAGCTGATAGATCGGTCAAGAAACCCCATGGTTTGCTTGAAGACTTGCCTGTGAAGGTTGGGAATGTGGATATCCCCACAGATTTCATCGTTTTGGAAATGGATGAGGAGCCTAAGGACCCTCTACTTTTGGGAAGGCCATTTTTGGCCACAGCTGGAGCAGTTATTGATGTCAAGCATGGGAAGATTGATCTGAATCTCGGGAAAGGTTTCAAGATGACTTTTGATGTTAGGAGTGCAATGAAGAAGCCAACAATAGGAGGCCAGACTTTCTGCATTGAGGAGACTGGTCAGTTAGCTGAAGCATCACCAGAGCAGTTCTCTACAAAAGATCAGCCCAAGCACACTTGCAATGCGATTCTGATCCGTGATGGAGACGCAGTATGGGAAGAAGAGGAGAGTGATGAAGATGAGCACTCTGAGGATGATTTCAATGACAGCTATGGAATATGCACCTCTAATCTGGCCAGGTCTAGAGCTCGGAAGCGTGAACAACTAGCTGCAGAGAAACTTGCTGCTGCCTCCGATTTAACTTGTGGTTCAAGCTCACTTACTTCCTTCGATCCTCCCAAAACGAATTTAGAGCCTACACCTAGTGATCGCTCAGAACTTCAAGCTCTCAAGCAGAGATTCGAATGGCAGGAGGAGACCATAAGAGACTTGACAAGCTCAATGAGAGAACTTACATGTCTTGTGAAAGGGATGAAAGAACAGATTGAGCAGCTGCATGGTCAGACAAGTGGTTCCACCTTCGAAGATGGTTCAGGGTTTACAGTGAACAAGCCCAAGTTTAAGAAGATAATGGTTAATGAAGCAACACCCTCCAGAAGCCTGAAAAGGCACTGAAAGTCAAGCTCAGTGACTTTAAACAAGCTCACTTGGGAGGAAGTCCCATGTCTATCCTTGTACATATCTCTTTTAGTTTTTTGGTATTTTTGATCTGTTTTCTTTAGTGTTTCAGGTGGCAAGGCGAAGCAAGAGCACCAATAGCTCAGGATACTCAAGAGATTAAGTGGCAGAGATGAAGAGGAACAGCATCGATGTACCCCATCGATCAAATTGGTCGATGCCGTGCAGAAGAAAAAATGTTGACCAAACGTTGACTTGACTAGGGCAACTCGAGTCAACACTCCTTGCTCCTCTATTTATAGCCTCACACGCCTTATCTCTTCCTCACAACTCCAATCGACCAAAACAAAACCAGAGTTTGCTCTCTCTTTCTCTACTTCCCTCCATCGATTTCTTGCTGTGTTGTTTTCAATATGAAGAAACTCAATGCTGTTAAACTCCCTTGGTAAGCCTTCTACGAAATTAACTTCTTGAAATCTCAAATTTTCGAATTTCTGGGTTCGGATTTACTGGGTTTTCTTTGTTTTCGAGTTTCTGAAGCTAAACTGCCTAGGACTAGTCGATTAAGTTGAGAATTCATTGGGTTTGATGGTTAGGAGAAGCTAATTAGAACCGCATTTGACTGAGGAGAGATCGATTTCTGGGTTTGTTCTTGGTGTTCATGCGTTTTTACTGTTCACATATTCGATTAGTTGAGTTGTTTGATGCTATTGGAACCGATTTTGATGGAATTATTAGCTAATAAGCTCAGGATAGTTCTGTTCCATTCTCAGTTGCTTTAATTGATCGATGCTATGGTGTTTAAAGGAAATCGATTTCTGGGTTTCAAGCTCTGTTCTTGAGTGTTCTTGAGTGTTCTTGAGCAAACCCAGAAAAACCCAGAATTGGGTATCTTTGATTGTAATCCCAGATTGTTGCCTGTTCTGATGTTATTGACTGTTTTATGCACTAGATTAAGTATTCTCGATTTTGAAACATGGGATTATATGAATTTCGATTGCTCACCTCGATTTCTAGCCGTACAAGTGCCTGCATCGACCAAACTGGTCGATGCTGCTGATCGATGCTGCATGTCGATGCCGCTGATCGATGCTGCGTAACCCTGCTGATTTCTTCTTGTTTGATCATTGTTTCAGGTACCGTAGGCCGAAATACAAGCCATTGACATCAGAAGGAATAGCTCGAGCATTCACAGAAACAAGGAGAAAAGCACCTCCAATGGATCAGGCTTCTGAGCATGTGGCTGAAGAAACCTCTTCAAGAAGAGAAGAGATAGCTAGAGGCAAAGGGCCTGTGCAGTCGATTGATGAAGAGCCTTTGCAACCAGATGGTGAGCACCTAAGTGGTGAAGAAGAACAGTTTGCAGAGCCTCCTGCCAGAAATGTGACTAAGAGAACCAAACCCAAGAAGCTACCTCCTCCCAACGAGCTGATAGAGATATTGATGAGTATGGACTTCAAAGGTACAAGGTACCCTCACCACCAGACTATGAAGGACCTTGGCATCTACAGAGATGTGGAGTATTTGCTGGATATGTGCCACCTGGGCACATTCATGGGCTTCCAATTTGAAGCACATCAGGAGGAGACTTGTCATTTCTTGGCAACCTTAGCAGTCCATTTCTATGATGATATCGATCCTGAAGCTGAAGAGGATCCTGGTTTGGGATACATCACCTTCTCAGTGAAGGGAGAAGAGTGTTCCATCACTATAAAGGAGCTTGACACACTGTTTTCTTTCCCGAATGGAACAATGGTTGACAGCATCTATGATGAGAAGGAGCTGAATGAGCTGTGGCTTACAATAGCAGGCCCGAGCAAGTATATATCAGGAAGATCGAAGAGCTCAGCTATACGGAGTCCGGTTCTTCGGTACGTACATAAGGCCATTGCTAGCACAATGTACGCAAGGAAAGTCACAGGAAACGTCAATCAGCTGGAACTAGAGATGCTGGATGGAGCTCTAACAGGATTGATGAGCTACACAAGATCTGGGAAAGAATTGATTGGGAACAAGGCTGATACTTCTCTCACCTGCCAACTACTTGATCAGCTGCTGAGCTACAAGGAATGGGCCTGTAAGGTATACAGGTCAAACAAGTCAGGAGAATTAAGCATTGGAGGGGTTATAACCCCGATTCTAGCTGCTTGTGGAATGGAATTAGATGGTGAAGGTGTTGAACCTCGATGGATAGACATGCCACATTTAATCAAATCTGGGATTATCGCCAAGGAAATGGTGAACGGGCAGTACCTTTACAGGTTCTTCCACCAAGAAGCCAGCTGCACCAAGATGATGCCTCTTCCTTGCCCAAGTCACACCACCGTTAGGATGGGAAACAACATCGATTTTTGCCCACCTACCGTGCTGCTATACCCAAGAGAGCAAGAGGAAGCTCCAATTGCAGAACAAGAAGAAAGGGAGCAGCATCGACCAGATCAGGTCGATGCAGAGGACGATGACCTTCAGGACTCCCCTCTTGAAGAATTCAAAGGTCACACCTTACAGGACGCTCACAGGCACATCAGCAGGCTCCGAAAGTGGTCAATCAAGACGATCAAAGCACTGCAGAAGACAGTATCGGTTATGGGAAACCAGATCAAAGAGCTTCAAGGGAAAGCTAAGGAAGCTCCTGCGCCTGCACCAATCACAGGACTCAACATTCTGAGACGCAGTGGTTCAACAAGCATAGCTCCTAGGCGCAACATCCGCATGGAACCTCCAAGAGCTTCATCCTTTGAGCCAAGAGAGCAACCTGAGCGTCAGTGGCAATTCCAGATCCCAGGATCGAGCACAGGCATCGACCAGTTGCTCCCGCCAGAGCCTCCTGCACCAACCTACACGCGAGAGAGCATGGAGCAATCCATCGACTCTTTCTTCACACAGCCCTGAGGTACCACTCAAACTCCTTCATTGTATATATCATTGCATTTTTATTTGCTTTCTGTTTGTATCTTGAATCTTTTCTCAAATTTTTATTACACAAGGGACTGTGTAATTTAAGTTTGGGGGAGGGTTCAGGATGTATTTGACATTGTGTTTTGTTTTCTTATTTTCAAATTTTGCATCCTTGAGTCTGCATGCATTTCATCTAAGGCATAGAAAAAACCATAAAAATTTGAAAAATTTTGAAAAATTTCTATAAAAAGAGTGTTCATGTAGTTTGCATTCGCATATAGGATTGAGTCTAGAATGTTTCATATAGGACTGTTGCATCCAGCATAGGGGACTATGATGAATTTAACCTTGTTAGCTTGCTTAATTTGCTAGGCTAGAATCAAAGCCCTCGTTGTTAGATCTGTGATGCATTGTGATTTAGTTTGAAACGTAAGGCTGAAACAAACTTGGAATTCTTGAATTGCATTTTGGTCCTAATTGAAACATGTTGTGACTTGACATCATTTCCTATTTATAAGAACCTAATCTTGACTTGCAATTATCTGGTTGTGCATTGCATGCAAACTCATGGATACCATATACATATTTGGATCATCTTATCCTTTTTACCACTCTTGTTGATCCAAGTAGCTGATTCCCATCATTGGAACAGTTTCTCCACACCCTTAACCTATCCTTCTTTCAAGCCAATTGTGATTTTTCTGAGTGTTAGGCCTTTTATGGATTGAGCTTGGTAGAAAGTGTTAGGTCTGAGCCGACAGGAATGGAACCTTGTGTAGTTCTAGTTCGCATTTTTCGGACTAGATAGGACTAGGTGGGCTCTTGTTGCTGGGTTTGGGACTGGATTTGTATTTATTATGGTAGAAAAGGAAAAGAAAAGATTGATGCTGAAAGAAAAGAAAGAGTCTTTAGGAGGGAGAATGTGTATAAGTGTCTAGTAAAGGATTTGGGGAATGAAAAGTATAAAAAAAAATGGTTCTGAGCAAAAGAAAAGAAAGAAAAAGAGAAAAAAGAATGAATAGCAAAAAGCTTTGATGTCTTAAGAAATAAGAAGAAAAGAGAACCATAGTGTTTAAGAGAAAATCCCAATCCGCTAGGTGTATGAGAAAGAAGCTGAAGCTAAAGGGTAGATCTAGGATAATCTGGGCTTAGAAAGATAGGATTAAAATCGTTGGGTTACCTTTGGGTAGACAAGGTTTTATTTCTGTATGCATCTATTGGAGCTTACCTTTAGCCTTCTTCTAAAGCTCAATCCGATTTTTGAGAGAACCCTGATTATGATTGTTAAACCCACTCTAGAGGAGATCATCTTTATCTCCAGCCTTTCTTACCTAGCCAAATGAGTTTGTAGACATTGCATAACTAGATCCATGTTCCTGCTTAATGAATGTTAAAGGAATTGATTGATATGAATGCATGTGGAGATGAAAGATTGGAATCAGTTCTTGTTGTGATGAGTTTGTCTAAAGCTTTTAATTAGAACTCTTTTGCTCTGCATTGTAGAACTAATAACTTGGACTTTGATTCTAACTAAATGATTACCAAGCTTTAGGTTCTGAGACCCCACTTTCAAACCTCTCTCCCTGCTTATGATTTGTTTGCTTGAGGGCAAGCAAAGACTAAGTTTGGGGGAGTTGATATGCCTATATTTTACAGGTTTTAAGCATTGATTTCTCATCACTTTAGCACTGATTCATCCCATGTTCATACCATTTTTAGTCGTTTATAGTCACTTTGCATGATTAGTAGGTTATTGCATGAGCATTGCATACATTCTTGCATTTGGAGTTGTTTAGGTACAAAAGGAGCTGTTCGGTGAGGAAATGACACGATCGAGCACCACCATCGAGCAGTTGATCGATGCCAAGGCAGAAAGGCGCAAGCTTTGAAGAACACAGGGCATCGACCAAACTGATCGATCAGACTGATCGATGCCGGGGCAGAAAGGTGGGAACTTTGAAGAACACAAGGCATCGACCACCCTGATCGAGGAGACTGATCGATGCCAAGCCTAGCCGCCTTTGACTTTTGGTTTTTAGAATTAGGGTTTTGACTTTTGCCTAAAGTAGTATAAATACAGCTGTTGTGCTGAGACAACTATCCAGATATTATCTTATCCTTACTTTTCTCTTATCCCTAATCTCTCTCTTTTCTCTCTAGAACTCTATAAACCAGACACTTTGTGATCCAGATCTCTCTCAATCCATTTTGATTTTGCATTTTCTACATTCACAGTTCTCTTAATCTCATCTTTAGCTTTATGATTATGCAATTTATTTTATTTTCTGGGTTTATGCATTTTATGATGATTTGTGAGTAGTCTGCTTAGGGTTCTTGAGGATGGGTTAGGAAAGTGATGAATCTTTGATCTTCTAGGGTGTTTAAGCTTAGATCTGTTTAGATCCCTTCTGGGTGAGTGTTTTTAATGCTAATTTCTTTCTGAGAAGTTGAAATTAGACCCTAGGTATTTCCTGCCCGAGAGGTGTTTGTTGAAATGCTTGAACCAACTTTTTCCAGAGATTTACATGTCTGACCCAAGAGATTGGTTGCTTAGAGTGTTTATTGGCTTTGATTGATTGATTATTAATGCCTGCTATGTTATGCTTCTCTAGAGAGATCTAGGTTTGGAGGTAGCATAGTTAGAGGGGTCTCTGTCACGAGAGTGGATTGACCTTCATTCGAATCTTTCGTCAAGGGATTAGCTCTGTATGAGTTTTTGTTAGACACCTTAGTTGATCTAGGAGGATTCACTGACCAATTATTCCCATTCTCAAGAGCTCTATTTCTTTATCTGATTGTATTTGCTTTGATCGATTGCTTTGCTCCTGCTTTTGCTAGTTCTCTGTTAGTTCTTATTTTTGTTTTCTCTTTTGTTCACTTAGGTTGCTAGATACCCAAATCTCTCTGTTTGGCTTGGATTAAGTGAAATGATTGTATCCTGATTGGTCAATAGCTCACTCTTATGGATTGATACCTTTGTGCTGCAATGATTGCATAAGGGAATTGAAACACCCCTGTTGCCTCTTCTTGTGTGTCTACCACCATTAAAAAAGCTTGTTTCAGCAACAAGTAGAGAGTTTGATTTTAATAAAGAGAAAAGGAGCCTCGGGTCACCTCGGGTCAGTCTCTTCAAGAAGGAGAAAAGGCCACGGGTCTGCTCGGGCCAAATAAGAGAAAAGGCACAAGAAAACAAGAAAAGAAAAGGGAGGCAACGGTCACAAAGGGAAGACCACCGTACGGACACGCGAGCTGGAAAGCGAGTTGTGGTCCTCGTCCTCTTGTGCAAGTGGTCCCATTTTGTCTTATTAGTGAGCTGTAAAGGAGATCAACACACATGGGTTTTAAAAGGTGAATGAGGATGCAATTCAGTCTATGTGCATAACCCATTTAACCTAGAGGATGTCTCTATATAACTATGTGTGCCTCCCTTTCATTGATATACTTTTTACACTTCTCTCTAATACATTTTCTATTCTTGTTCTCTAGACATGGTTCTCTTTCATACATATCCGCCTTAAATCTTTCATAATCTTGGTTACTGGTTCGTTTAAGTCTTGTTTCTAGTCTTTATTTCCGCATTCTTCAATATGGTATCAGAGCATAGCCTTATAGATCCATAGTTTCGTTGCTCTCTCTCTGTCTTTAATCGTTATTTTGAAAAGAAAAGCCTAGTTTTCTTGCTGTTTTGATCGGTTGGACAATGCAAATGTCCACTGATCCGTTTTGACAATGAAGAGATAAGGAGGCTGTGGTGAAGAACCACTCTTTAAGCCCCTTGTGAGATCTCCAAGTCGCCATTTTTCTTTTGTTTTAGACAATGAAGAGTAAGGAAATGAAGGCTGTGGTGAAAAACCACTTCTCAAGCCTCATTTCAACCTCTAAGTCACTGTTTTGTTTTGGTTTTGGACAATGAAGAGAGGAGAAGTGGTGACTGTGATGAAAATCACATGAAGAGAAAGAAAGCTCTCTCATTTAAGTCCCACTTTGATGAAACTCCAAGTCTGTTTTTGGTTTGTTTGAGGCGATGAAGAGAGAGATATGGTGGCTGTGATGAAGAATCACAAAAGGAAGAGAGGAATCTCTCACCTATACGCCCCATTCTAGATCTCTAAGTCACTGTTTTCTTTGTGTGTGACAATGAAGAGAGAGAAGTGGTGACCGATGGAAAGAAATTCTCTATCATTTAAGTCCCATTTCCATGAGATCTCTAAGTCACTTGTTAAATCTTTAATTGCTTTTCCTTTGTGACGATGAAGAAAGAGAGGAGTGGTGACCGAGAGAAAGAAAGCTCTCACTTAAGTCCCATTTCAATGAACTCTCCAAGTCACTAGTTGTTTTACCTTAGTTTCTTTTGGTAACAATGAAGAGAGAGAGGTTATGACTGTGATGAAGAATCACATGGAGAGAAAGAAAGTTCTCTCTTTTTAAGTCTCATCTCAATGAATCTCTAAGTTACTCCTTATTCTAGTTCTTTCTTTTAGTTTCTGTTTTATATTGACAATGAAGGGAAGAAGATGGTGGTCGTGATGAAGAACCACACCCTAAGTCCCATCTCGATTGATGGTGGCCGTGGTGAAGAATCACAATTAAGCCCCATCTAGATCCCTAAGTCATCTTTGCGTGTGCTTAGAGTAGTTGTTTTGTTTTCATTTTTCTGTTTTTATTATTATCCAATGGATAGAAGCCCCAAGCTTTGGCCGTGTAAAAGTCTTCTCTTTGAGAGACAAGAACACCTTAAAGCCTTAGTCAAGCTTAAGATCTATTTGGATAGTAAACCATATGACATTGATTCGTTAGTCTTTTATTATTATG
>CM022177.2:6756094-6798913 GCA_011420285.2 Erysimum cheiranthoides
TTGCAAGAAAGTGTTTCTTGCTAAGTTTTTCTCCAATTCTCGAACAGCTAAGCTTCGAAATGAGATATCCAGCTTCACTCAGAAGATTGGTGAGACCTTCTGTGAGGCATGGGAAAGATTCAAGAGCTACACCAGCAAGTGCCCACACCATGGTTTCTCCAATGACTCTCTTCTCAGTACACTTTATCGAGGAGTATTGCCTCAGTTCCGACTAATGCTGGATACCGCTAGTAACGGCAACTTTCTGAATAAAGATGTAGAAGCTGGTTGGGAGCTTGTGGAGAACTTGGCACTATCTGATGGAAACTACAGTGAGGATTCTGATAGAGCTGTGAGAAGCACCACCAATTCTGATGATAAACACAGGAAGGAGATGAAAGCTCTCAATGACAAGTTGGATAAGTTGTTGTTGGCACAGCACAAGCAACTCAACTTTGTTTGTGAAGCTGAACAAGTCCAAGATGGGGAGATCGATCAGTCTGCCGAAGTGTGCTACATGCAGAACCAAGCGGGTTACACTCGTGGTTACAACACTTACAGGCCTAACCACAGTCAACAACCGTACCAGCCAACTAAGCCTTTCGCCCCTCCGCAGCAGCCGGCCGCACCCACGAGTTTTCAATCTCAGGCACCACCTCCAGATTTTGCAAGTATGTTCCAGCAAATCCTTCAAGGACAGGCCGCTGGTGCTAAAGATATGGCCAGGCAGTTTTCTGACGTACATAATAACTTCCAAGATTTGAATCTCAAAGTTGAGGCACTGACCTCTAAAGTCCAGTACCTAGAAAGCACTACTGCTTCATACTCTTCTGAAAAGGTTCACGGCAAACTTCATGGTAAAGCAATCCACCACCAACCCAACGAGCTTCACCAGGCTAAATCTATCACGCTTCGCAGTGGTAAGCAGCTTGCTCCCAGAACAGGACCAACTGACATCACTGAGGACAGTGAGGAACAAGATGGGGAGGGTTTCTGTGAACACGAACTTCAGGGCGAACAACCCACACAAGATGACAGCATCGATCACCCTGATCGACCAACAGGTCGATCCAAGCCACCTCCTGTTGAAAAATCTGCAGTTCCTGAGCAGAAGAAGCCAGAATTCATTCCGCCACCCTACAAGCCTAAACTCCCATTCCCTGGAAGATTCAAGAAAAAGCTGGTAGAGAAGTACAAGGCTCTATTTAACAAACAGATGGATGAACTCGAACTGAAGATGCCTTTGGTAGATGCCATTGCTTTGATACCTCAGTCTCACAAGTTTTTGAAGGATCTGGTTAATGACAGGATCAGGGAAACTCAGGGCATGATGATGCTAACTCATGAGTTCAGCGCGTTTATACAGAGAAAGGACATAGTAGAAAAGCTAAGGGACCCAGGAGCCTTCACTCTACCATGCTCGCTAGGCCAGTTTGCTTTTGACAACTGTTTGTGTGATCTGGGAGCCTCAACTAGCCTGATGCCACTGTCTTTAGCTAAAAAGCTAGGATTCACTAAGTTTGGACCTTGCAAACTCGCCATGATCTTGGCTGATAGGTCAGTAAGATATGCTAATGGAGTTTTGGAGGACATGCCAGTTAAAGTGGGAAACGTGGAGATCCCCACTGATTTTGTTGTGCTTGAGATGGATGAAGGACCCAGAGACCCCCTGCTTTTGGGAAGACCATTTTTAGCAACAGCTGGAGCAATCATAGACTGCAAGAAAGGTCAGATAGAGTTGAATCTGGGCAAAGATCTCAAGATGAGTTTTAACATTAATAATGTCATGAAGAAACCCACCATAGAAGGCCAGCTGTTTTGGATAGAGAGAATGGATGAATTGGCAGACGAGCTTCTAGAAGAACTCAACGAACAGGACCATCTCCAAAGTGCTCTAACAAAAAACAGCGAGGAAGGATATTTGCACCCAGAGACTGAGGTTTATCAGAGGATTTTGGACTCTCACAAAGAAGAAGATGAGCCAGTGGACTTTGAGAACTTAATGCAGTCGACAGTAGAGGTCAAAGCAGTAGAAAGCGATTGCGCAGAAAATGGGACTCAAGAGCAAGATCGACCAACAGCATCGACCAAACAGGTCGATGCAGGCACCTCCGCGTCAGACGACTGGTCCGAACTAAGAGCTCCCAAGCTAGAACTGAAACCTCTACCCAAAGGGCTAAGGTATGCTTTCTTAGGTCCTAACTCTACATACCCTGTGATAGTTAATGATGAGCTCAATAGTGATGAATTGCATTTGTTGCTAACTGAACTCAGGAAATTTAGAAAGGCTATAGGGTATTCGTTAGATGACATAAAAGGGATCTCACCTAGCCTATGCATGCATAGGATCCATCTTGAACAAGAATCATACTCTAGCATTGAACCTCAGAGAAGACTGAATCCGAATTTGAAAGAGGTAGTTAAGAAAGAGATTCTTAAGTTGCTAGATGCTGGGATCATTTACCCCATTTCGGATAGTAATTGGGTTTCACCTGTGCATTGTGTTCCTAAAAAGGGAGGTATAACTGTAGTAAAAAACGACAATGATGAATTAATCCCAACTAGGACAATCACTGGCCACAGGATGTGCATAGATTACAGAAAATTGAATGCTGCATCTAGGAAAGACCATTTTCCATTGCCCTTTATCGATCAGATGCTGGAGAGACTTGCTAATCATTCTTATTACTGTTTCCTTGATGGATATTCTGGATTTTTTCAAATACCTATTCATCCCAATGACCAGGAGAAGACGACATTTACATGTCCCTATGGTACCTTCGCATATCGAAGGATGCCGTTTGGACTATGTAACGCACCTGCAACATTTCAGAGGTGCATGATGTCGATCTTCTCGGATCTAATAGAGGATGTAGTCGAAGTCTTCATGGACGATTTTTCCGTCTATGGAGACTCGTTTGCATCTTGTCTCTCTAATTTGTGCAGGGTACTCACTAGGTGCGAGGAGACGAACTTGGTGCTGAATTGGGAAAAATGTCATTTCATGGTCAGAGAAGGGATTGTGCTAGGGCATAAGATTAGTGAGGAAGGCATAGAGGTTGATAAAGCCAAGGTAGATGTAATGATGCAACTAAAACCTCCATCTAATGTGAAGGACATCAGAAGCTTCCTGGGCCATGCTGGATTCTACAGAAGGTTCATCAAAGACTTCTCAAAGATTGCAAGACCTCTTACAAGGCTTTTGTGTAAAGAGATCGCGTTCGAGTTTGATGAATACTGTCTCAGAGCATTTGAAGAGATCAGACGAGAGCTGGTTAGTGCTCCTATTGTGCAGGCACCAGATTGGGATCTACCGTTTGAGATTATGTGTGATGCGAGTGACTACGCAGTGGGAGCAGTTCTTGGTCAGAGAAAGGATAAGAAGCTTCACGTGATATACTATGCGAGTAAGACCCTCGATGAAGCACAGGTGAAATATGCCACGACGGAGAAGGAACTCCTCGCCATAGTATTCGCATTTGAGAAGTTTAGATCCTATTTGGTTGGTTCTAAAGTGGTGGTCCACACTGATCATGCAGCCTTGCGACACCTTTTAGCAAAGAAGGATGCAAAACCAAGACTGCTGAGATGGATTCTATTGCTTCAGGAGTTTGATTTGGAGATTAAAGACAAGAAAGGGATTGAAAATGGGGTGGCAGATCACCTATCCAGAATGCGGATAGAAGATGAAATCCCTATTGATGACTCGATGCCTGAAGAGCAGCTGATGGCAGTTCACACTTTCGTAGGGAGCATTCCCTCAGGACGAAAGCTGATTGAAGCGTTGGCGTTAGAGGAGAAGCTTCCCTGGTATGCAGATTTTGCTAATTATTTGAGCTGTGGAGAAGAACCTGATGGTCTAGATAGTCACAGCAAGAAGAAATTCTTCAGGGACATTAACCACTACTTTTGGGATGAGCCTTACTTATACAAGAGAGGTTCTGATGGTATGTTTAGAAGGTGCGTAGCAGAAGGAGATGTGCAGGAAGTGCTCGAGCACTGTCATGGATCATCATATGGGGGGCATTTCGCCACATACAAGACAGCCCAGAAAATTCTGCAAGCAGGTCTGTGGTGGCCCAGCCTGTTTAAGGATGCACGAAGCTTCATCACTAAGTGTGATGCCTGCCAAAGAATGGGCAATATCTCGAGAAGGAATGAGATGCCTCAGAACCCAATCTTAGAAGTTGAAGTGTTTGATGTTTGGGGAATCGACTTTATGGGACCATTCAACCCACCCTCTTATGGGAATCGATACATCCTGGTTGCAGTGGATTATGTATCTAAATGGGTTGAGGATATGGCTTGCCCAACAAATGATGCTCGAGCTGTTATTAAGTTGTTTAAAGGCACCATATTTCCCAGGTTTGGTGTGCCAAGGGTAGTGATCAGTGACGGAGGCTCACACTTCATCAACAAGTTGTTTGAGAACCTTCTGAGAAAGCATGGAGTCAAACATAAGGTGGCCACACCTTATCACCCTCAGACTAGTGGCCAAGTGGAGGTCTCAAACAAACAGATCAAGGAAATTCTTGCAAAAGTTGTTGGTATCTCTAGAAGAGATTGGGCTGTCAAGCTCGATGACACTCTTTGGGCATACAGGACAGCATTTAAAACACCAATAGGGAGAACTCCATTTCAGCTGCTATATGGAAAAGCTTGCCATTTACCAGTGGAGATTGAGTACAAAGCAATCTGGGCAACAAAGCTCCTGAATTTAGACATCAAGACAGCTCAAGAAAAAAGGACAATGGATCTGCATGAATTAGAAGAGATAAGGCTTGATGCTTATGAGAGTTCAAGAGTTTACAAGGAAAGGACTAAGGCATTCCATGACAAAAAGATCCTGCCAAAAGACTTTAAGGTAGGAGACCAGGTGCTTCTTTTCAACTCAAGGCTCAAGCTGTTCCCAGGAAAGCTCAAATCAAGGTGGTCCGGACCGTTCAGTATCAGAGAGGTTCTACCCTATGGAGCCATCACTCTAATTGGCAAGGATGGCAATGAATTCACAGTGAATGGACAGAGAGTCAAGAGATACCTAGCAGACTATGCCATTCCAGAGGGGTCCTCAGTACCTCTCTATGAACCCGACAAAGCCTAAAGGGAAACAGGAATTCAAGCTTAGAGACTTAAAACAAGCTCACTTGGGAGGAAGTCCCATGTCTATCCTTTAGTTATTACCTTTAGTTTTTGGTCTTTTTGAGTGATTTCTTTAGTCTTTCAGGCGGCTTTGGTGGAAGGAAAGTGAGTGAGATCACAAGACAGCTGGAAAACCGTGCAGAGAAGCTGCATCGATGTAGCAGCATCGACCTGTTTGGTCGATCCGGATCAAATCAAGCGCAGCATCGATTACCAGCATCGACCAAACAGGTCGATGCCAGGACTCTCACATGCCTACACCCTTTTCTTCGCACAGCCTTGAGGTACCACTCAAACTCCTTCATTGTATATACCATTGCATTTTTATTTGCTTTCTGTTTGTATCTTGAATCTTTTCTCAAATTTTTATTACACAAGGGACTGTGTAATTTAAGTTTGGGGGAGGGTTCAGGGTGTATTTGACATTGTGTTTTGTTTTCTTATTTTCAAATTTTGCATCCTTGAGTCTGCATGCATTTCATCTAAGGCATAGAAAAAACCATAAAAATTTGAAAAATTTTGAAAAATTTCTATAAAAAGAGTGTCATGTAGTTTGCATTTGCATATAGGATTGAGTCTAGAATGTTTCATATAGGACTGTTGCATCCAACATAGGGGACTATGATGAATTTAACCTTGTTAGCTTGCTTAATTTGCTAAGCTAGAATCAAAGCCCTCGTTGTTAGATCTGTGATGCATTGTGATTTAGTTTGAAACGTAAGGCTGAAACAAACTTGGAATTCTTGAATTGCATTCTGGTCCTAATTGAAGCATGTTGTGACTTGACATCATTTCCTATATATAAGAACCTAATCTTGACTTGCAATTATCTGGTTGTGCATTGCATGCAAACTCATGGATACCATATACATATTTGGATCATCTTATCCTTTTTACCACTCTTGTTGATCCAAGTAGCTGATTCCCATCATTGGAACAGTTTCTCACACCCTTAACCTATCCTTCTTTCAAGCCAATTGTGATTTTTCTGAGTGTTAGGCCTTTTATGGATTGAGCTTGGTAGAAAGTGTTAGGTCTGAGACGACAGGAATGGAACCTTGTGTAGTTCTAGTTCGCATTTTTCGGACTAGATAGGACTAGGTGGGATCTTGTTGCTGGGTTTGGGACTGGATTTGTGCTTATTATGGTAGAAAAGGAAAAGAAAAAGATTGATGCTGAAAGAAAAGAAAGAGTCTTTAGGAGGAAGGATGTGTATAAGTATCTAGTAAAGGATTTGGGGAATGAAAAGTATAAAAAAATGGTTCTGAGCAAAAGAAAAGAAAGAAAAAGGGAAAAAGAAGTGAATAGCAAAAAGCTTTTGATGTCTTAAGTAATAAGAAGAAAAGAGAACCATAGTGTTTAAGAAAAATCCCAATCCGCTAGATGTTTGAGAAAAAAAGAAACTTCTCCTAAGACTAGATCAAGGAGTGTATGGGTGTGCTCAAAATGAGCTGAAGCTAAAGGGTAGATCTAGGATAATCTGGGCTTAGAAAGATAGGATTAAAATCGTTGGGTTACCTTTGGGTAGACAGGGTTTTATTTCTGTATGCATCTATTGGAGCTTACCTTTAGCCTTCTTCTAAAGCTCAATCCGCTTTTTGAGAGAACCCTGATTACGATTGTTAAACCCACTCTAAAGGAGATCATCTTTGTCTTCAGCCTTTCTTACCTAGCCAAATGAGTTTGTAGGCATTGCATAACTAGATCCATGTTCCTGCTTAATAAATGTTAAAGGAATTGATTGATATGAATGCATGTGGAAGTGAAAGATTAGAATCAGTTCTTGTTGAGATGAGTTTGTCTAAAGCTTTTAATTAGGACTTCTTTGCTCTGCATTGTAGAACTAATAACTTGGACTTTGATTCTAACTAGATAATTAGCAAGCTTTAGGTTCTGAGACCCCACTTTCAAACCTCTCTCCCTGCTTATGATTTGTTTGCTTGAGGGCAAGCAAAGACTAAGTTTGGGGGAGTTGATATGTCTATATTTTACATGTTTTAAGCATCGATTTCTCACCACTTTAGCATTGATTCATCCCCTGTTCATACCACTTTTAGTCATTTGTGGTCATTTTGCATGATTAGTAGGTTATTGCATGAGCATTGCATACATTCTTGCATTTGGAGTTGTTTAGGTACAAAAAGGAGCTGATTGGTGAAAAGAGAACCCTGCATCGAGCACCACCATCGAGCAGTTGATCGATGCCAAGACAGAAAGGTGGGAACTTTGAAGAACATGAGGCATCGACCAAACTGATCGAGCAGACTGATCGATGCCAAGGAAGAAAGGTGCAAGCTTTGAAGATCACAAGGCATCGACCACCCTGATCGACCAAAGTGATCGATGCCTAGCCTAGCCGCCTTTGACTTTTGGTTTTTAGAATTAGGGTTTTGACTTTTCCTAAAGTAGTATAAATACAGCTGTTGTGCTGAGACAATTATCCATATATTATCTTATCCTTACTTTTCTCTTATCCCTAATCTCTCTCTTTTCTCTCTAGAACTCTAAAAACCAGACACCTTGTGATCCAGATCTCTCTTAATCCATTTTGATTTTGCATTTTCTACATTCACAGTTCTCTTAATCTCATCTTTAGCTTTATGATTATGCAATTTATTTTATTTTCTGGGTTTATGCATTTTATGATGATTTGTGAGTAGTCTGCTTAGGGTTCTTGAGGATGGGTTAGGAAAGTGATGAATCTTTGATCTTCTAGGGTGTTTAAGCTCAGATCTGTTTAGATCCCTTCTGGGTGAGTGTTTTTAATGCTAATTTCTTTCTGAGAAGTTGAAATTAGACCCTAGGTATTTCCTGCCCGAGAGGTGTTTGTTGAAATGCTTGAACCAACTTTTTCCAGAGATTTACATGTCTGACCCAAGAGATTGGTTGCTTAGAGTGTTTATTGGCTTTGATTGATTGATTATTAATGCCTGCTATGTTATGCTTCTCTAGAGAGATCTAGGTTTGGAGGTAGCATAGTTAGAGGGGTCTCTGTCACGAGAGTGGATTGACCTATATTTGAATCTTTCGTCAAGGGATTAGCTCTGTATGAGTTTTTGTTAGACACCCTGGTTGATTTAGGAGGATTCACTGACCAATTATTCCCATTCTCATGAGCTCTATTTCTTTATCTGATTGTATTTGCTTTATTCGCTTGATCGATCTGTTTCTGCTAGTTCTCTGTCAGTTCTTGTTTTTGTTTTCTCTTTTGCTCACTTAGGTTGCTAGATACCCAATTCTCTCTGTTTGGCTTGGATTAAGTGAAATGATTGTATCCTGATTGGTCAATAGCTCACTCTTATGGATTGATACCTTTGTGCTGCAATGATTGCATAAGGGAATTGAAACACCCCTGTTGCCTCTCTGCTTGCCATCTTTCTGTGATAAAAATCTTGTTTCATTATTCTAGTTCTTTCTTTTAGTTTCTGTTTTATATTGACAATGAAGGGAAGAAGATGGTGGTCGTGATGAAGAACCACACCCTAAGTCCCATCTCGATTGATGGTGGCCATGGTGAAGAATCACAATTAAGCCCCATCTAGATCCCTAAGTCATCTTTGCGTGTGCTTAGAGTAGTTGTTTTGTTTTCATTTTTCTGTTTTTATTATTACCAATGGATAGAAGCCCCAAGCTTTGGCCGTGTAAAAGTCTTCTCTTTGAGAGACAAGAACACCTTAAAGCCTTAGTCAAGCTTAAGATCTATTTGGATAGTAAACCATATGACATTGATTCGTTAGTATTTTATTATTATGAATATAAAGACTACTAGGTTTCTTTGAAGGATTATGGTGTGTCTAAAAGAAAGTAACATAGATCGGTTGGCTTACTCTTTGTGGATGTAAAGCTATGAAGATCATAGTTACTTTCTTGTTTTAAGAAGAGACCAAATCGACATAGACAAAGTGGCCTAGTGGAACTCAAGATCTCTTTGTGAGAAGATGAGTAAGAAAACCCTATGGCCAGTCATGAGTTTGGATCTTGAGAAGCCAACCGCTAGTTTGTGTTTTAAACCTCGGACCGTTGCTTTATCAAAGATAAGATTAAAGCAACACTCAAGTCTATTGGGAGTTTTGAAAGCGGTTTGGTCCTAAGTTGAGAACCATGAAAGGAGACTTGATTCGTGTGAATTCAAGTACTCAAAACATGTTGCATCCAAGTTTTGGGCTTTAGATTTCGAAATTTAAATTAAAGAAGAGGGAGGGAACGCTTAACGGAATGAGAACCTTGATCGACTCAGTTCTATAAGGTTTAAGTCGATCTTGATGAATCCAAGATTCCGGTTTATCTTTAAAGGAGAAGAAGGGTCTACTATGTGCATAGTCTAAAGACCTTAATGAATCTCTTTGTAAAGATTAAAGTTGAGGGAAGTGAACCATGACTATCTCTAGTCTTAAAAGGCTAATTAGAAAAGGTCATGATGGATCCAAATCCTTAAAGGAAGAGAGCCATGACTATCTTTGGTCTTAAAAGACTAAGTAGAGAAGGTCATGATGGATCCAAATTCTTGTAGTAATGAAGCCTTGGATCATGATTTTGTATCCAAATCCTTGGCTAATGACTTACGTTACTAGAGAGAACTAGGTCAGTATTAGATTCTTTGTGAATAAAATACACTTAAGGACCGTAGTATACTCTAGTTAATGGCAGAGATATATCATGATAAGTAAAGTTCTATGTGAACATTTACAATCAAAATCATGAATAATCTCATGTTTTCTTCTCAATTATGGGAAGAACAAATTAAACCCGAAGCTGGTCTTGTTTGTAAGAAGATAGAACCATAAAAAGGGCTTCGGGTCATTTGTCTTAATTAACATTGCTTTGGGTGTGTATGATTAGTCTTTTCAGGTCATTGGAGTGTTATTCAAGTATCACAAGCCAGTGGTCAAGTGTGAAATATTTTTAAGATTCAAATAGGGAAAGTAAGAAGAATCATGTTGAGAAATGTAGAGAGAAAGACTTAGATTATTTTCGGAAAGGAGAAGATGCAAATGATGGAGGCTACACACGGTTTATATAGGACACTTCCTAGGTTAGAAAGGGTTACGCACAATGCCAACATTGCGTCCTCATTCTACCTTGTATAAACCGTGTGACTCACTCTCCTTTACAGCTCACAAACGGTAACTAAGAGATAAGGTGAGGACCACTTAGCTACACGCCAAGACCAGCTCATCCCGCGCACAACACGCGCGTCTCTTTCCTAGACCGTACGGTCAACATGACCGTTAGCTCTTTCTCCTCTAATTCAAGCTCTCTCTTTCTTTTATAAGACTTTATAAAAGACCCGAGGCAACCCGTAGCTTCTTTTATAAACCTTTATAAAAGACCCGAGTTGACCCGAGGCCATTCCACTCTTAGCTATTAATTAGCTAGAGTGAAATGTCTTCTTGATCAACACTCCCCCTCAAGTCTATACTACAATAATCATTGTTATAGACTTGACACTTATGCGAGTGACCTCATTAAAAACCCTATGATCGGAAAACCCAATTGGGACAAAACCAATCATAGGGAAAAGAGTATTACTGACATAAGCAAGGGAATCCTCTCAAGGATGTGTAAGGTCTACAAGCCCAAGTTTGCCATGGATAAACTCGCAAACTTGGGGACTTGCTGCCTTGGTAAAAATGTCGGCCAATTGGTCCGAACTTCTAGTATAGCAAGGTAAGATAGTACCGTCTTCGATCTTCTCTCGAGTCTTGTGGCAATCTATCTCTACGTGCTTGGTTCTCTCATGGAAGACCGGGTTGTTAGCAATGTGAATGGCCGCTTGGTTGTCGCAATGAAACGTGATAGGTGTCTTTTGCTCAAACCCGAAGTCTTTAAGAAGCGCCTTTAACCATGTCAACTCATTAGTCAGCTTCTTCATGGCTCTATACTCCGCTTCTGCACTCGAACATGACACCACCTTTTGCTTCTTTGACTTCCAAGTCACTAAGTTTCCTCCAATGAAGGTGCAAAAGCCGGTTGTAGAATGCCTATCATTACGATCTCCACCATAATCCGCATCACAATAGCCAACTATCTCCGTGCTCGAGTTCCTTCCCATCCAAATGCCTTGTCCGGGGCTCCCCTTGAGATACTTGAGGATCCTATCCAACATACTCCAATGGTAGGCCGTAGGTTCCTTCATGTGTTGACTCACCTGATTCACGGCAAAAGAAATGTCAGGCCGTGTATATGTCAAGTAGATTAGCTTACCCACGAGTCTTCTATATTGCTCCGGGCAATGATAAGGTGTATCATCCTTCTCCCCCTTTCGATTGACCTTATATCCTGGTTCTAATGGTGTTGAAACCGCCTTTGCACCAAGCTTTCCCGTAAGCTTGAGAAGATCGAGTGTGTATTTCCTTTGTGAGAGAAACAAGCCCTCCGGTGATCTACACACTTCGATACCTAAGAAGTATTTCAACACACCAAGATCTTTAATGTCGAAAGCATTATGAAGAGAAGCTTTGATAGACTTAATACCTTCCTTGTTACTCCCCGAAATGATCAAGTCATCAACATAGATCAAAACGACTACAATGCCTTGATCATTTTGGAGAGTAAACAAGGTGTGATCGGATTCTGACTTCTTGAATCCATTCGCCTTCAATGTGGAGCTCAATTTGTGATACCAAGCTCTCGGAGATTGCTTTAAACCGTAGATTGCTTTGCGAAGTCTTAACACTTTTCCCGGAGCTACCGTGTCTTCCAAACCCGGAGGAGGAGTCATATAGACTTCTTCTTCTAGCTCTCCTTGTAGAAAAGCATTCTTGACGTCCATTTGCCACAACTCCCAATCCAAATTAACCGCTAGAGAAAGAACCACCTTAACCGTATGTTGCTTGGCCACCGGAGCAAAGGTTTCTCGGTAATCATCGCCATATGTTTGTGTGAATCCTCTTGCAACCAATCTGGCCTTGTATCTCTCAATCTCTCCATTGCTCTTGTACTTAATGGTAAACACCCACTTTGAGCTCACACACTTCTTGCCTTTCGGTAAATCCGCTTCATCCCATGTATGATTTCTTGTCATTGCTCCTACTTCATCCTCAACCGCATTGTCCCACTCCTTTATCCCCTTAGCTTCCTCATAGTTTTGTGGTACACATTCCACATCCAACTTACTAAGAAACGCCTTGTGCTCTTCGGGAAGAAGGTCAATCGAACATGTTGCTTGTATTGGATGAGCCACGGCTTGACAATTATAGTATACTCTCGTGTTTCTCCAATTTGATGGAGATTTCCTTTCTCTTGTACTCCTTCTTGGATTATCCCTAGTGTAGATAGGGTCTGATGTACCTTGTGGTGCTTGATAGTTGTCATCATCACTCGAAGACTCAATGAACTCTTCTCCACTTGAAGACTCAATGACTTCCTCTCTACCCGATGAAACTCCTTCTACCACTTCTTCACTAGACTCCCTTCTTCTACCACTCTCTTGGCGATCTTCCAAAGGAATCTGAGGTGTATTGTTATCACTTCCTATAACCTCATTCGGATCAGCATTTGGTGTCGGTGAGGCTTCCTTATCTACCCGAGGAGGACTTGTACTACCCAAGTGCTCAAGAATGTATCGGAGACTTGCAGCTCTATCAACGGTGGAGTTAGGTAGGTCTTTGACACTCTCCCAACTCTTTTCCCCAAAGTATGCCTTGTCTTCCATAAACTTAACATCCCTTGACACATAGTAGCGGTTGGTGACCGGATCCAAGCATTTGTAACCTTTCTGAGTCGTCGAGTATCCAATGAATACACACTTGTTGCTCTTTGGTTCAAGCTTGTTCCTTAAGTCGCCTGGAATAAACACAAAACAAAGACTACCAAAGACTTTTAAATGATCAATGTTCGGTTTAGCTTTGTTAAGGACTTGAAACGGGGACTTATCATCAAGGATACGAGTAGGTATTCGGTTGATAAGGTAACATGCGGTCATCACCGCATCTCCCCAAAACCTCTTAGGCATATGTTTCTGAAATAACATAGCTCTCGCCACCTCCATTAAATGCCTATTCTTCCTCTCCGCCACTCCATTTTGTTGAGGGTTATATGGACAGCTGGTTTGATGAAGAATTCCGCATGTAATTAGATGTTCTTTGAGCTTGTTACTCGTATACTCGCCTCCATTATCTGTTCTAAGAATTTTGATCTTGGCATCATAGTGATTAGTCACATAGCTTTGAAAATTTATAAATGCATCATACACTCTATCCTTAGATGGCATCAAAGTTATCCAAGTATACTTGGATTTCTCATCTATAAAAGTGACAAAGTACTTATGATTGTCCCGAGATGCACACGGTGAAGACCACACATCAGAATGCACTAAATCAAAACATTTTTCATAAATCGCACTAGACTTAGGAAAGACGGTTTTGCAATGTTTGCCTAAGATGCATGCTTCACAGTTTGCACAATCATAAGTAAAACCAGGCATTAATAAGTTCAAAGCTCTAGAATGAGGATGACCAAGTCTTTCATGCCACAATACAACGGAGGTCTTAACAGAGTTTGCGAAAATAGAAGAAACATTATTCTTAGAAACAGAATTTAAAGAGGTGTCTTGAAACACATATAAGTCGTCCTTGGTGCCCCCTTGCCCAAACACTTTCCCACTTTCAATATCCTGCAACTTAACGTCATTAGGACTAAAAATAGCCAAGCAATTTAGATCCTTAGTCGTTTTCTTAACAGAGATAAGATTAGAAGTGAATTTAGGCATGTAAAACGCACTCGACTTCTTATCAAACAGATTGATGCTTCCTACACCTTCTATTGGCACAAAGTGACCATTTGCAACCTTAACGTTACCTAGAGCCGGTTTAATGTTCTCTAGCAACTTAGGATTACTAATCATGTGATGTGAAGCTCCCGAGTCTAATACTAGAGAATTTAAATCACTATGATTAGAGGAAAAGAGAGAGATACCGCCGGTTTGTAGCTTGGAGGCCATGGATTGAAGGAGGCTCTCTAGATCGGCTTTGCTCATTACTATGGTCTCCTGAGATGTAGAGGCAGTCCCCTTCTCCTGAGTGGCTTGCATAGCTTTCTCATGATTACCGTACTGGACCAAGGCTCTCTCATTGTTCTCGGACCCGTTCTCGCTTGCACTTGCCGCATTCGCCTTCGGTTTGTCCTTCTTGAACTTATCCGGCTTCAAGTGAGGGTGAAGAATCCAGCACTTCTCCTTAAGGTGACCCTTCTTCTCACAATGTTCACAGACCAAGCCCTTCTTGTCTCCTTGCTTCACATACCCCGCCTTGTTTGCCATCGGAAGACCTTCACCTTTAGCGCCGAACAAACCTTGAGACCCGAACTCTTTTTGTATCTTGGCACACACTTGCTCCAAGGTGGGAGTCTTATCTTCCCTCAAGATGTGTTGGATCACATCTTTGTAGCTTGGATTAAGTGTCAACAGTAGCCCAAAGACCCGGTCTTGCTCTCGGCGGTCCTTTAGAGTCGTTGCTTCGGTGGTAAAGGGCCTTAACATCTCCAACTCGGCAACCAAAGACCTATACTTTCCAAAATGAGTGTTAAAGTCACTCTCTTCTTGACTTAGACTCCCAATGGCTCTCTTAACCTCATAGACCCGAGTGAGGTTTGATTCGTTGCCAAAGACATTAGCCAACGTATCCCAAAGCTCTTTAGTGGTCTCGCAATATGAGTACCCTTCTAGGATTGAAGCCTCAAGCGAACAGTGAAGGGCACTCAACACGATCAAGTCTTCTTGAACCCAATCATCCTTATCCAAGCTGTCGTCTTTTCCCTTTGCTTCTTCATAGGTCGACTCAATGTGTTTTGTAAGCTTTCTTCCGCCTAACACGTTTGTTGTCGTCCTTCTCCACAAAAGGTAGTTGCTTCCACTCAAAACAACCGGAAACTTCAGCTCTTTATATGCCTTGCTCATGTCTTGAACCGTGAGTGCCATCTTCTAAGAGTAAAAATCCGATTTTGAACTGTACAAAACCTTCGAACCAAGTGACCCGAGAGAAAGCTTCAACCTTTAGCTCTAAACCCGCCTAGATCTGTTTAGATAAACCTTCGAGAATCTTCGAGGTTCCTCTAAAACTCTTTGCTAGCTTAGATTACCTAAAGATCTAGTCGCTCAAACCCAAGAAAAACTCAGAAATGAAATCAAACCCGTAACCAAGATTCGAACTTTAGAGAAAAGAAAGAAACTAAAACTGAAAACGAAACAAAGATTTAAAGAAGAAAGGATTTAAGAATCGAAAGAGTGCTCTGATACCATGAAATATTTTTAAGATTCAAATAGGGAAAGTAAGAAGAATCATGTTGAGAAATGTAGAGAGAAAGACTTAGATTATTTTCGGAAAGGAGAAGATGCAAATGATGGAGGCTACACACGGTTTATATAGGACACTTCCTAGGTTAGAAAGGGTTACGCACAATGCCAACATTGCGTCCTCATTCTACCTTGTATAAACCGTGTGACTCACTCTCCTTTACAGCTCACAAACGGTAACTAAGAGATAAGGTGAGGACCACTTAGCTACACGCCAAGACCAGCTCATCCCGCGCACAACACGCGCGTCTCTTTCCTAGACCGTACGGTCAACATGACCGTTAGCTCTTTCTCCTCTAATTCAAGCTCTCTCTTTCTTTTATAAGACTTTATAAAAGACCCGAGGCAACCCGTAGCTTCTTTTATAAACCTTTATAAAAGACCCGAGTTGACCCGAGGCCATTCCACTCTTAGCTATTAATTAGCTAGAGTGAAATGTCTTCTTGATCAACAAAGTGGAGATGTCAACCACCTAGTCCGAATCAGTAGTGGGCCACAAAGACTTGCCCGAGAGAGCCGAACTCAATTGAAGGCATCTCTTGGACCATGTTCGAGCTACTGATCAGAGAGTTGTAGAATTGGGTCAAACAAATCTTTCCAGGGCCATATGCAAGTCATTAGACCGGGCCAGAGAAGCTTTTAAATCCTTGTCTACTTGATTGTTGAATTCAAAGTCTCACTTGTGTCATTTGCTTTAATGCTTATGTTTGGCACATTTGGAACTTCCACAAGCGTGAGTGTGTGCCCTCACTAGGAAGTTCCACCACTGATCTTTCTTTGATATTTTAAGTGAACAGGTTTTGAAGAATTTCAAGGAAAAGCCGAGAGGCTAGCGGCCATGTGTAACGGGCAGACCATGGCCGATGAAGTCTCGGGTTGACTCGAAGAATTCAGAAAACCAGGGAGTGTAGCGGCCAAGTGTAACGGGCAGACTAAGGCCGATGAAGTCTCGGGTTGACTTGAAGAATCAGAACACCAGAGAGCCTAGCGGCCATATGTAGCGGCCAAAGGATGGCCGGTGAAGTCTCGGGTTAAAGTCCAGCAGCTAGATATACTGACATGGATTGTTCCCCAGCTCAAAACTCAAGCTCCAAGACCAAGAGAGCTCATCAAAACCTACCACTACAAATCGAGAAGGCTACTCTCTAAAACTCTTAGTCGCTTTAGAATCTCTTTAGTCATTCATACATTTGCTTATCATGCTTGAAATTGGATTGTTCTTTGCTCAATAGGCCTTCAAGCTTAGCCTTGTTGTGTAACTCTCGGCTAAGCTTGAGGGGGAGAATTAGACATTTGATCGCAACCATATATACATTTGATCACTTGTTTGTATGAATCGCTTGTTTGCTAAGATCATCTTGACCTCTCTTTATTAGCAAAGCTCATATCTACTTATCGAAGTCTTCTAAACCCCTCATAGCTTTACTTCAAAAGTCTATACTTTCTTGTTGTTGAAGGTCTAGAAGAAGGATTGGTGTGAGAATTCTTAGAGGAAGATTAGAGAAGAGATAGAGGCTAATAGAGAAGAACTAAAGCCAAGAGAATATGGTCTAAAAGAAAATGGTGATCATCATAAAAGAGGAAAATGCGAGTGGGAAAATCCGGAAAGAAGCTATGAAGGCAAAAGAAAGGAAATGGCTGAGTTGATATCAATTCGAATGGAGTAAAGGGAGAGTAGACCTAGAAGATTCAAAGTGGATAAAAGAAGAAGTTCACATCAAGTTTGTTGGAAGAAGCAAACCGTGAAGATTCAAAGAAAAGTAAAGAAGACTCTCACATTAAGTTTGCGATGAAGAAGCAAACCGTGAAGATCTAAGAAGCTTCACAACAAGTCTGTTCGAAGAATAGCAAACCGTGAAGACTCAATATAGATAAGAGAAGACACTCACACTAAGTTTGTTGGAGGAAGCAAATCATGAAGAGATGTTATGATTTAAACTCCACATTAAGCTCGAGAAGTATCAAGCCGTGGAGTAAGCCGAGTGTGTGAGTATGGACAGAAGCTAGCAGTGTCAATCAAGAACCATTCAAGAATTGAGCTACAAGTCAGAAGCTAAGTTCAAGAAAGGTCAACCAGTGGTAGGGGGAGCTTCTTAAAAGATCGCACACCAAAACATTGTTAAGAGTCATGGCGAGGAAGAAGACTCAAGGCCATAAGCAAGACTCTACCACCATCCCATTCAAAAGGCTGTCCTCTAAACTCTATCTATTTGAAATAAATCTATTACTATTGGTCAATTCATTGTGATTATTCTCTAATAAGTTTTCTTATCTTGTGACATTAGAAACTTTTGATATTCCTCATAGCACATACTTAATCTTTCTTCTTTATTTCTTGTTAAAAGGATAAAGGAGACTATGAGAGCCTCAAAGAAGTTCAAAATGTCAAAGAAGGAGTACATAAACGGAGAACTAAGAGGATGGATGTGGTGTTTCAAGAAGTGGAGAAAAGGAAGCTAGTATCTTCAAGGCTACAAGACCGAGTTCTCCAAGTCGTGTAGACCTTAGGTATCCTTGAAAACCCTTCCTCGCTTATGTCAGTAATACTCTTTTCCCTATGATTGGTTTTGTCCCACGTGGTTTTCTGATCATAGGGTTTTTAATGAGGTTACTCGTATAAGTGTCAAGTCTATACACAAGAGTGTTTAATACTAACTAATTAATAGTTAAGTATTAAGCTTGTAGTATAGACTTGAGGGGGAGTGTTAATCAAGAAGGTGTTTAATACTAACTAATTAATAGTTAAGTATTAAACATAAGTTGCTTGTGCAACAAGTAGAGAGTTTGATTTTAATAAAGAGAAAAGGAGCCTCGGGTCACCTCGGGTCAGTCTCTTCAAGAAGGAGAAAAGGCCACGGGTCTGCTCGGGCCAAATAAGAGAAAAGGCACAAGAAAACAAGAGAAGAAAAGGGAGGCAACGGTCACAAAGGGAGGACCACCGTACGGACACGCGAGCTGGAAAGCGAGCTGTGGTCCTCGTCCTCTTGTGCAAGTGGTCCCATTTTGTCTTATTAGTGAGCTGTAAAGGAGATCAACACACATGGGTTTTAAAAGGTGAATGAGGATGCAATTCAGTCTATGTGCATAACCCATTTAACCTAGAGGATGTCTCTATATAACTATGTGTGCCTCCCTTTCATTGATATACTTTTTACACTTCTCTCTAATACATTTTCTATTCTTGTTCTCTAGACATGGTTCTCTTTCATACATATCCGCCTTAAATCTTTCATAATCTTGGTTACTGGTTCGTTTAAGTCTTGTTTCTAGTCTTTATTTCCGCATTCTTCAATATAAGTGTTGTCTAAACACTCCGTATCCATCTCTAACTCTTATAATTAGTCAAATACATTGGATTGTGACCATTTTGACAATAGAAACACTAACAAAGCGGTTTACTACTTCTAAGCAATGTTTTTGTTGGTTTTAGCCTCTTTTGGGAGAAAATGGGTATAAGTGTTGTCTAACACTCCGTATCCATCTCTAACTCTTATAATTAGTCAAATGCATTGGATTGTGATACATTTTGACAATATAAACACTAACAAAGCGGTTTACTACTTCTAAGCAATGTTTTTGTTGGTTTTAGCCTCTTTTGGGAGAAAATGGGTATAAGTGTTGTCTAAACACTCCGTATCCATCTCTAACTCTTATAATTAGTCAAATGCATTGGATTGTGATACATTTTGACAATAGAAACACTAACAAAGCGGTTTACTACTTCTAAGCAATGTTTTTGTTGGTATTAGCCTCTTTTGGGAGAAAATGGGTATAAGTGTTGTCTAACACTCCGTATCCATCTCTAACTCTTATAATTAGTCAAATACATTGGATTGTGACCATTTTGACAATAGAAACACTAACAAAGCGGTTTACTACTTCTAAGCAATGTTTTTGTTGGGTTTTAGCCTCTTTTGGGAGAAAATGGGTATAAGTGTTGTCAAACACTCCGTATCCATCTCTAACTCTTAAAATTAGTCAAATGCATTGGATTGTGATACATTTTTACCATAGAAACACTAACAAAGCGGTTTACTACTAATAAGCAATGTTTTTGTTGGTTTTAGCCTCTTTTGGGAGAAACTGGGTATAAGTGTTGTCTAAACACTACGTATCCATCTCTAACTCTTATAATTAGTCAAATGCATTGGATTGTGACACATTTTGACCATAGAAACACTAACAAAGCTTTTTACTACTTCTAAACAATGTTTTTGTTGGTTTTAGCCTCTTTTGGGAGAAAATGGGTATAAGTGTTGTCTAAACACTCCGTATCCATCTCTAACTCTTAAAATTAGTCAAATGCATTGGATTGTGGTACATTTTTACCATAGAAACACTAACAAAGCGGTTTACTACATCTAAGCAATGTTTTTGTTGGTTTTAGCCTCTTTTGGGAGAAAATGGGTATAAGTGTTGTCTAAACACTTCGTATTTATCTCTAACTCTTAAAATTAGTCAAATGCATTGGATTGTGATACATTTTTACCATAGAAACACTAACAAAGCGGTTTACTACTTCTAAGCTGATATAGCTCATATTTTACCCTCCATCTATATGTTTTAGGAGTGGCTTTTAGAGTCTTTCTAGTGCTTTTGGAGTATTTTTGGTGCTTTTTCAGGTACATGTGCGTTTTGGGTGCTATTGGAGATAATGTGATATTTCTGTGCAAAAACGGAGCAGAATACCAGTTTTCAGGGTCTGTCGATCGATAGCCTTTAGTTGTGTCGATCGACACGGATATCGCACGAATTATCTGCACGAAACTGTACGAAATCTGCACGGACCAGTTTCGCCCAAGAAGCCCAAATCGATTCCTACAAGATTTTGGATTCCTAAGACCGACCTAATAAAGCCCATGACGTCCAGAGACTTGTATATATAGTGTTTTAGGTCTTTGTAATTAGACATCCAAGTTTTCTTACCCTAAGATTACTTGAGACTTTTAGAGAGAGAGAGATTTAGAGACTTGTCTTTTAGGTTTGAGAAGAGAGCTTTGGGGAGATCTTTCATCCTGATTGTGAACCTCTGTTATTTCTATCCCTTAATCTTAATTATGATTTCTCTTATCTTTTGTGTTTTTACTTTGATGATGTCTGAGTAATTCACTTGTTAGATTTAGGGTTTCTCATAAGGGTTTGATGGTTTGATTGAATGAAATTGATTAGTTAAAGATTGTCTATCTTATATTGTTCTTCATCATTAGATTGTACTTAATGCTTATTCTAGATTCGCGACCTGGAATTTGAACTTAGGTTGTTAGTCACCACGACAGTGGGATTGATTGCTTGATCCTATCTTTGATGAGCAACACTCCTGATTCTCAACGACAGTTGGTTTTAGGGTCTTGTGAACATATTGAACCTGACATTAATGCTGATTTAGATTCTAGGATTTCACAACGACAGTTGGTTATCTGTTTCTAGGTTTAGGAGTATTCACAACGACTGTTGGTTTACTTATCTTTATGTTTGAGTTCTAGAACATTGATTAACTTATCCTGACTAATCATTCACTCATCATTCCTGATTTCCTGAGAATTCCCTGGATCTAACGCTTTCTCTATTTGTTTACAACTCGATTTACTTTTCTGTTAATTGCTTTCTTGCTTTCTTTATTTTTACATCCTTTTGGTTTAGCATAATCTGACAATTGAATACCTATTGTGTAACACAGTCCCTGTGGATTCGATCCCTAAGTACTACAGTGATCTCTTAATTTGAGAGAGTAGCTCTAGGGTTAATTTGAGCATATCAAATTTTGGCGCCGTTGCCGGGGACTGTTTGTCTACCATTAGGTTCCAGTTTAGGATTTTGTCTAAACTTTTTATTTTCAGTTTAACTACATTCGTTTTTCTTCCTTTTTCTTGTGTGTTTCAGGGAGAAAGAACAAGAATCAGCTGAGATGGAGGATCCAAACGCTCCAATTCTTCAAGCTGATGGGACCTACAGAAACGCAACAGGCCAAGTTTGTGATGAACACGGCCAGATAATCGCACCGCCACCACCTGCAATCATTCCGCTGCAGCAGGTCAGAGCTGGAGGCAACCTGCCTCAAAACCCGTATCGTGTCGATCGACAGGCACCTGGCCATGTCGATCGACAGGATGGCCGACAACAACCAATGAGAGCTGGAAATCAGGATCCCAACAACGCTCGGACTCTTGCCGAGTACAACCGTCCAGACCTTTTCTATGCCAATCGGTCCGCCATTCATCTTCCAACCGTTCAGAGGAATGATTTTGAGTTGAAGCCAACCTTCTACTATCTTGTGGGACAACATCCTTTCCACGGATTACCGAATGAGCACCTTATGGACCACATAGAGAATTTCGAGGACCTTGCAAGTAGCATCAAAGCTAACGGAGTCTCTAGCGACTACCTTTACTGCAAGCTGTTCCCACATTCACTTGGTGGAGAAGCCTCTGCATGGTTGAAGAACCTAGACCCCGGTTCTTTAACTACCTGGGAAGAGACGAAGAACGCGTTTTTGTGCAACTTCTATGATGATGCGCATTCTGAAGAGCTGAGGAAGAAGATTTCTACGTTCTCCCAGGGATCAGCTGAAGCTTTCAAGGCTTCTTGGGTGCGCTTTAGATCTTATCAAAAGGATTGTCCGCACCATGGCTTTAGCACCGTCCAACTCTTGGGCATCTTCTATCGCTGTATTGATTGGAGGCACCAAACGGCTCTTGACGCAGCAAGTAATGGCAACTTCAACACTCGATACCCTGCTGAAGCTCTTACATTGATAGAGAACTTGTCACAAAGTAACAGCACCAAGAATGCTGATCTTGAACGAAAGAAGCTAGCAGGGAATGCCAATGGGAAGGAAATTGCTGAAGTGAATGCGAAGATTGATACGATTGCCAATTTTCTGATGGGCAAGAGATCGGTCAACTTTGCTGATCAAGTGGAGACCATTGGGCTGGAGCAACACGCTGATGATAAGGATGTTAATTATGTTAATGGTGCAGGTTTTGAGGGACAAAGGTTCGGAAATCAGCAGGGGAACGGAGGATACAATAACACTAGCTACACTAGGAACTTTGGTAACTCTTCTTACCAAACTCCTCCACCTCAGAATGACGAGAGCACCAAGGCCATGTTTGAGCAGTTGCTAAAGGGTCAATAAACTCTCACCGTTAACCTCAATGGCAAGATTGATAACATCTACACCGACTTAAACGATAAGATCGAGACTCTCACCATTCATGTCAAGAAGCTCGACGTTCAAGCTGCTCAGACTGCTGAGACTATAAAACGCCAAGAGAGTTGCCTTCCAGGAAGAACCGCTCCAAATCAGCAGCATTGCAATGCTATTTCATCTCATGACAAGGAAACTGCACAGATAGAAGCAATGTTTACAAAGCTTTTGGATGGTCAACAACAACTCACGAGAAACATAAATCGCAAGATTGATGAGGTATATTCTACTCTGAATGAGAAGATCGAAGGAGTACACAGCCATGTCCAAGAACTTGATGCTCAGGTTTCTCGAAATACCAATTTTGTGCGACTCCTGACTGAATCTGCGACCTGCAAATCGCAGTGTCGATCGACACCACCTATATGTGTCGATCGACAGCCCTCGGGAAATCAAACAGAAGACAGAAGCCACCTCTCTGCTGATCTGTCGCCTTCAGCGATACATGTCAATCGACAGACCTCTAACCATGTCGATCGACACTACCCGAGACCTGAGCTGCCTTATATTGTGATTCCACCATCCGTGAAAACCAACGACTATGCTCCTAAGGTACCTTATCCGAGACCCCGCAGATCTATACAGGAGATTGTGGATGAGAAGTGTAACGCTATGCTTGATAAGATCAAGACCGTGATTCCACAATGTGACAACGATGACACTTCATCTACAATGAAGCATTTGGTCAAGCGAATGGTTTTGAATGGTCTAACTCCTGAGGAAGGAGCTTTTCTTACACGCGACACCGGTGCAGTTTTCTCAGCTAAGCCACCTAAGAAGACAAAGGAGAAGAAAGAGAAGGCGATTGTGTCTACACAATCTAGTGCGGTAATTCAGAAAATGCTTCCAAAGAAGTTACCTGATCCAGGACGCTTTGTACTCGATTGCTCTATCTCCACAGCGAGGTTTTCACACTCTCTTTGTGATCTTGGATCTGGTATCAATTTGATGCCCCTATCTGTTGCTTTGCGACTCGGGATGACTGTTTTCAAACCGACCAATATCTCCATTTTCCTTGATGATCTATCCCGACGGCTTCCAGAGGGTATTTTAGAGGATGTTCCAATCAAAGTTGGAGGCTGCGTGATTCCTACCGACTTTGTGGTCATGACATATGCTAGTGAACCCATTGATCCTTTGATTTCAGGACGACCTTTCTTGGCTACAGCTGGTGCCAAGATAGATGTGAAAAAAGGGACTATGCAACTTGATTTGGGTGATGTGGTCATGGCTTTTGACATGGACAAGCTGAGGAAGGCACCCACCATTGATGGTATGGCTTTCTCTGTAGTAACTTCTGACGACATTACTGATGGGTATGTCGACAAGTTGAGTTCGGGTGACCAAGCATCTAAGCTTAAGGATTTGAGTGAGCTTAGTTGCAGAACTTGTCCAGATGTTCCAGCTCCAGTGTCTGTGTCGAGCGACACTAACACATGTGTCGATCGACACATCGGACGAGCTGAGCCAGATACATCAACGAAAGTTGTTTCACAGGAAGCTCCTCCTCTTCCACTTCCCTCACCCAGAGAAAAGCCAAGGTACACAAATTCTAACCCTCCACCTCCTAATATCATCAATAAGAATTTTAGAACTTCAAAAACTGCTTTGCCGTTAACCAAGCCACGAGATTCTCGTAGAGGGCTTGTTTCTTCTTTTGATGCTGTTTCAGGAAAATGAAGTATCCCACCCTTAGCTACGTCCCGCCCTGCTGCTAATCCTTACTTTCTTGGTAGATCTCCTGCACCTAATGCTTATAAGCCACCATGGATGAGGAGACATCTTACTTAAAGGCATCCATCTGATCCACCAGACCTCTGAGAATCTGACACAGTCAAGCTAATGACTGAAAAGAAGCGCTTAGTGGGAGGCAACCCACTGGTTTGTTTTTCTTTTCTCCTTTCGTGTTTTTCTTTCTTATTTTTAGGGATTTTTCTTTCTAACATGATTCGAGATTTGTAGGAACTGATGATTACTATGATATGTTGTTTCTTTTGACCCGTGTTTTGAGTGTCCTCTACAGCTTGCATTGGAGTTCATGTGTGAAAGCATAGGTCATTAGAATGAAGTTGCAGAATTCTGATCAAATTCTGTCAATTTTTAGATAGCCTGTCGTTCGACACCTTCATCAGTGTCGATCGACTCCACACGGCACAACAGGTTCAATCTCTGATTTTTCCAGTTCCTCATTTTTCTTATTGGTTATTTCTTTTTCTTTCCAATCCTAAGACTTTTTACCACTGGGGACAGTGTTACTTAAGTCTGGGGGAGGAAAATACTGATGTATTTTTCTTTGTTTTGGTTTTTGATTTCTTACTAACCATCTATTTATTCCATTTGTGTCATTTTTCTTTTGTTTTATTGAGTCAAAATTTGTTGAAAAGTATGACCCTTTCTCTTTAGTGTTTTGCCTGGTTGATTAATGCTACAGATTAAGTCTGATTCCGACTAATGAAAGATCCAAAGATTGAGCGGTGAACCGGAGGCAAACAAATTCCCATCAAGATTCACTAAAGCCGGAACCAAGATTTATGTGGTTAGTGTTTCTAAGAGCTTGACTCTTTGTTCATACCTGATAGCTTACGTTGAAAACAATGGTACCACTTTCCCCTAGTCTAAGAAAAGAAAATATGGTTGTATTGCTTATAAAAGACGAGAGGATTTCCTGTAAGATCAAAAGGGGAGATGTAAATCTGTGAACCTATTCTTATTTGGAATGATCGCGCAGGTTTGTTAGAAGGATAGATAATTATTATCGATGAAATCCATTATTTCACCCTGAATAAGTGTTGTCTAAACACTCCGTATCCATCTCTAACTCTTATAATTAGTCAAATACATTGGATTGTGACCATTTTGACAATAGAAACACTAACAAAGCGGTTTACTACTTCTAAGCAATGTTTTTGTTGGTTTTAGCCTCTTTTGGGAGAAAATGGGTATAAGTGTTGTCTAACACTCCGTATCCATCTCTAACTCTTATAATTAGTCAAATGCATTGGATTGTGATACATTTTGACAATATAAACACTAGCAAAGCGGTTTACTACTTCTAAGCAATGTTTTTGTTGGTTTTAGCCTCTTTTGGGAGAAAATAGGTATAAGTGTTGTCTAAACACTCCGTATCCATCTCTAACTCTTATAATTAGTCAAATGCATTGGATTGTGATACATTTTGACAATAGAAATACTAACAAAGCGGTTTACTACTTCTAAGCAATGTTTTTGTTGGTTTTAGCCTCTTTTGGGAGAAAATGGGTATAAGTGTTGTCTAACACTCCGTATCCATCTCTAACTCTTATAATTAGTCAAATGCATTGGATTGTGATACATTTTGACAATAGAAACACTAACAAAGCGGTTTACTACTTCTAAGCAATGTTTTTGTTGGTTTTAGCCTCTTTTGGGAGAAAATGGGTATAAGTGTTGTCTAACACTCCATATCCATCTCTAACTCTTATAATTAGTCAAATGCATTGGATTGTGATACATTTTGACAATAGAAACACTAACAAAGCGGTTTACTACTTCTAAACAATGTTTTTGTTGGTTTTAGCCTCTTTTGGGAGAAAATGGGTATAAGTGTTGTCTAAACACTCCGTATCCATCTCTAACTCTTATAATTAGTCAAATGCATTGGATTGTGATACATTTTGACAATAGAAACACTAACAAAGCGGTTTACTACTTCTAAGTAATGTTTTTGTTGGTTTTAGCCTCTTTTGGGAGAAAATGGGTATAAGTGTTGTCTAACACTCCGTATCCATCTCTAACTCTTATAATTAGTCAAATACATTGGATTGTGACCATTTTGACAATAGAAACACTAACAAAGCGGTTTACTACTTCTAAGCAATGTTTTTGTTGGTTTTAGCCTCTTTTGGGAGAAAATGGGTATAAGTGTTGTCTAACACTCCATATCCATCTCTAACTCTTATAATTAGTCAAATGCATTGGATTGTGATACATTTTGACAATAGAAACACTAACAAAGCGGTTTACTACTTCTAAACAATGTTTTTGTTGGTTTTAGCCTCTTTTGGGAGAAAATGGGTATAAGTGTTGTCTAAACACTCCGTATCCATCTCTAACTCTTATAATTAGTCAAATGCATTGGATTGTGATACATTTTGACAATAGAAACACTAACAAAGCGGTTTACTACTTCTAAGTAATGTTTTTGTTGGTTTTAGCCTCTTTTGGGAGAAAATGGGTATAAGTGTTGTCTAACACTCCGTATCCATCTCTAACTCTTATAATTAGTCAAATACATTGGATTGTGACCATTTTGACAATAGAAACACTAACAAAGCGGTTTACTACTTCTAAGCAATGTTTTTGTTGGTTTTAGCCTCTTTTGGGAGAAAATGGGTATAAGTGTTGTCTAACACTCCATATCCATCTCTAACTCTTATAATTAGTCAAATGCATTGGATTGTGATACATTTTGACAATAGAAACACTAACAAAGCGGTTTACTACTTCTAAACAATGTTTTTGTTGGTTTTAGCCTCTTTTGGGAGAAAATGGGTATAAGTGTTGTCTAAACACTCCGTATCCATCTCTAACTCTTATAATTAGTCAAATGCATTGGATTGTGATACATTTTGACAATAGAAACACTAACAAAGCGGTTTACTACTTCTAAGTAATGTTTTTGTTGGTTTTAGCCTCTTTTGGGAGAAAATGGGTATAAGTGTTGTCTAACACTCCGTATCCATCTCTAACTCTTATAATTAGTCAAATACATTGGATTGTGACCATTTTGACAATAGAAACACTAACAAAGCGGTTTACTACTTCTAAGCAATGTTTTTGTTGGTTTTAGCCTCTTTTGGGAGAAAATGGGTATAAGTGTTGTCTAACACTCCATATCCATCTCTAACTCTTATAATTAGTCAAATGCATTGGATTGTGATACATTTTGACAATAGAAACACTAACAAAGCGGTTTACTACTTCTAAACAATGTTTTTGTTGGTTTTAGCCTCTTTTGGGAGAAAATGGGTATAAGTGTTGTCTAAACACTCCGTATCCATCTCTAACTCTTATAATTAGTCAAATGCATTGGATTGTGATACATTTTGACAATAGAAACACTAACAAAGCGGTTTACTACTTCTAAGTAATGTTTTTGTTGGTTTTAGCCTCTTTTGGGAGAAAATGGGTATAAGTGTTGTCTAACACTCCGTATCCATCTCTAACTCTTATAATTAGTCAAATACATTGGATTGTGACCATTTTGACAATAGAAACACTAACAAAGCGGTTTACTACTTCTAAGCAATGTTTTTGTTGGTTTTAGCCTCTTTTTGGAGAAAATGGGTATAAGTGTTGTCTAACACTCCGTATCCATCTCTAACTCTTATAATTAGTCAAATGCATTGGATTGTGATACATTTTGACAATAGAAACACTAACAAAGCGGTTTACTACTTCTAAGCAATGTTTTTGTTGGTTTTAGCCTCTTTTGGGAGAAAATGGGTATAAGTGCTGTCTAACACTCCGTATCCATCTCTAACTCTTATAATTAGTCAAATTCATTGGATTGTGATACATTTTGACAATATAAACACTAACAAAGCGGTTTACTACTTCTAAGCAATGTTTTTGTTGGTTTTAGCCTCTTTTGGGAGAAAATGGGTATAAGTGTTGTCTAACACTCCGTATCCATCTCTAACTCTTATAATTAGTCAAATGCATTGGATTGTGATACATTTTGATAATAGAAACACTAACAAAGCGGTTTACTACTTCTAAGCAATGTTTTTGTTGGTTTTAGCCTCTTTTGGGAGAAAATGGGTATAAGTGTTGTCTAAACACTCCGTATCCATCTCTAACTCTTATAATTAGTCAAATGCATTGGATTGTGATACATTTTGACAATAGAAACACTAACAAAGCGGTTTACTACTTCTAAGCAATGTTTTTGTTGGTTTTAGCCTCTTTTGGGAGAAAATGGGTATAAGTGTTGTCTAACACTCCGTATCCATCTCTAACTCTTATAATTAGTCAAATGCATTGGATTGTGATACATTTTGACAATAGAAACACTAACAAAGCGGTTTACTACTTCTAAGCAATGTTTTTGTTGGTTTTAGCCTCTTTTGGGAGAAAATGGGTATAAGTGTTGTCTAACACTCCGTATCCATCTCTAACTCTTATAATTAGTCAAATACATTGGATTGTGACCATTTTGACAATAGAAACACTAACAAAGCGGTTTACTACTTCTAAGCAATGTTTTTGTTGGTTTTAGCCTCTTTTGGGAGAAAATGGGTATAAGTGTTGTCTAACACTCCGTATCCATCTCTAACTCTTATAATTAGTCAAATGCATTGGATTGTGATACATTTTGACAATATAAACACTAGCAAAGCGGTTTACTACTTCTAAGCAATGTTTTTGTTGGTTTTAGCCTCTTTTGGGAGAAAATGGGTATAAGTATTGTCTAAACACTCCGTATCCATCTCTAACTCTTATAATTAGTCAAATACATTGGATTGTGACTATTTTGACAATAGAAACACTAACAAAGCGGTTTACTACTTCTAAGCAATGTTTTTGTTGGTTTTAGCCTCTTTTGGGAGAAAATGGGTATAAGTGTTGTCTAAACACTCCGTATCCATCTCTAACTCTTATAATTAGTCAAATGCATTGGATTGTGATACATTTTGACAATAGAAACACTAACAAAGCGGTTTACTACTTCTAAGCAATGTTTTTGTTGGTTTTAGCCTCTTTTGGGAGAAAATGGGTATAAGTGTTGTCTAACACTGCGTATCCATCTCTAACTCTTATAATTAGTCAAATACATTGGATTGTGACCATTTTGACAATAGAAACACTAACAAAGCGGTTTACTACTTCTAAGCAATGTTTTTGTTGGTTTTAGCCTCTTTTGGAGAAAATGGGTATAAGTGTTGTCTAACACTCCGTATCCATCTCTAACTCTTATAATTAGTCAAATGCATTGGATTGTGATACATTTTGACAATAGAAACACTAACAAAGCGGTTTACTACTTCTAAGCAATGTTTTTGTTGGTTTTAGCCTCTTTTGGGAGAAAATGGGTATAAGTGTTGTCTAACACTCCGTATCCATCTCTAACTCTTATAATTAGTCAAATGCATTGGATTGTGATACATTTTGACAATATAAACACTAACAAAGCGGTTTACTACTTCTAAGCAATGTTTTTGTTGGTTTTAGCCTCTTTTGGGAGAAAATGGGTATAAGTGTTGTCTAACACTCCGTATCCATCTCTAACTCTTATAATTAGTCAAATGCATTGGATTGTGATACATTTTGACAATAGAAACACTAACAAAGCGGTTTACTACTTCTAAGCAATGTTTTTGTTGGTTTTAGCCTCTTTTGGGAGAAAATGGGTATAAGTGTTGTCTAAACACTCCGTATCCATCTCTAACTCTTATAATTAGTCAAATGCATTGGATTGTGATACATTTTGACAATAGAAACACTAACAAAGCGGTTTACTACTTCTAAGCAATGTTTTTGTTGGTTTTAGCCTCTTTTGGGAGAAAATGGGTATAAGTGTTGTCTAACACTCCGTATCCATCTCTAACTCTTATAATTAGTCAAATGCATTGGATTGTGATACATTTTGACAATAGAAACACTAACAAAGCGGTTTACTACTTCTAAGCAATGTTTTTGTTGGTTTTAGCCTCTTTTGGGAGAAAATGGGTATAAGTGTTGTCTAACACTCCGTATCCATCTCTAACTCTTATAATTAGTCAAATACATTGGATTGTGACCATTTTGACAATAGAAACACTAACAAAGCGGTTTACTACTTCTAAGCAATGTTTTTGTTGGTTTTAGCCTCTTTTGGGAGAAAATGGGTATAAGTGTTGTCTAACACTCCGTATCCATCTCTAACTCTTATAATTAGTCAAATGCATTGGATTGTGATACATTTTGACAATAGAAACACTAACAAAGCGGTTTACTACTTCTAAGCAATGTTTTTGTTGGTTTTAGCCTCTTTTGGGAGAAAATGGGTATAAGTGTTGTCTAAACACTCCGTATCCATCTCTAACTCTTATAATTAGTCAAATACATTGGATTGTGACCATTTTGACAATAGAAACACTAACAAAGCGGTTTACTACTTCTAAGCAATGTTTTTGTTGGTTTTAGCCTCTTTTGGGAGAAAATGGGTATAAGTGTTGTCTAAACACTCCGTATCCATCTCTAACTCTTATAATTAGTCAAATGCATTGGATTGTGATACATTTTGACAATAGAAACACTAACAAAGCGGTTTACTACTTCTAAGCAATGTTTTTGTTGGTTTTAGCCTCTTTTGGGAGAAAATGGGTATAAGTGTTGTCTAACACTCCGTATCCATCTCTAACTCTTATAATTAGTCAAATACATTGGATTGTGACCATTTTGACAATAGAAACACTAACAAAGCGGTTTACTACTTCTAAGCAATGTTTTTGTTGGTTTTAGCCTCTTTTGGGAGAAAATGGGTATAAGTGTTGTCTAAACACTCCGTATCCATCTCTAACTCTTATAATTAGTCAAATGCATTGGATTGTGATACATTTTGACAATAGAAACACTAACAAAGCGGTTTACTACTTCTAAGCAATGTTTTTGTTGGTTTTAGCCTCTTTTGGGAGAAAATGGGTATAAGTGTTGTCTAACACTCCGTATCCATCTCTAACTCTTATAATTAGTCAAATGCATTGGATTGTGATACATTTTGACAATAGAAACACTAACAAAGCGGTTTACTACTTCTAAGCAATGTTTTTGTTGGTTTTAGCCTCTTTTGGGAGAAAATGGGTATAAGTGTTGTCTAACACTCCGTATCCATCTCTAACTCTTATAATTAGTCAAATACATTGGATTGTGACCATTTTGACAATAGAAACACTAACAAAGCGGTTTACTACTTCTAAGCAATGTTTTTGTTGGTTTTAGCCTCTTTTGGGAGAAAATGGGTATAAGTGTTGTCTAACACTCCGTATCCATCTCTAACTCTTATAATTAGTCAAATACATTGGATTGTGACCATTTTGACAATAGAAACACTAACAAAGCGGTTTACTACTTCTAAGCAATGTTTTTGTTGGTTTTAGCCTCTTTTGGGAGAAAATGGGTATAAGTGTTGTCTAACACTCCGTATCCATCTCTAACTCTTATAATTAGTCAAATGCATTGGATTGTGATACATTTTGACAATATAAACACTAACAAAGCGGTTTACTACTTCTAAGCAATGTTTTTGTTGGTTTTAGCCTCTTTTGGGAGAAAATGGGTATAAGTGTTGTCTAAACACTCCGTATCCATCTCTAACTCTTATAATTAGTCAAATACATTGGATTGTGACCATTTTGACAATAGAAACACTAACAAAGCGGTTTACTACTTCTAAGCAATGTTTTTGTTGGTTTTAGCCTCTTTTGGGAGAAAATGGGTATAAGTGTTGTCTAACACTCCGTATCCATCTCTAACTCTTATAATTAGTCAAATGCATTGGATTGTGATACATTTTGACAATAGAAACACTAACAAAGCGGTTTACTACTTCTAAGCAATGTTTTTGTTGGTTTTAGCCTCTTTTGGGAGAAAATGGGTATAAGTGTTGTCTAAACACTCCGTATCCATCTCTAACTCTTATAATTAGTCAAATGCATTGGATTGTGATACATTTTGACAATAGAAACACTAACAAAGCGGTTTACTACTTCTAAGCAATGTTTTTGTTGGTTTTAGCCTCTTTTGGGAGAAAATGGGTATAAGTGTTGTCTAACACTCCGTATCCATCTCTAACTCTTATAATTAGTCAAATGCATTGGATTGTGATACATTTTGACAATAGAAACACTAACAAAGCGGTTTACTACTTCTAAGCAATGTTTTTGTTGGTTTTAGCCTCTTTTGGGAGAAAATGGGTATAAGTGTTGTCTAAACACTCCGTATCCATCTCTAACTCTTATAATTAGTCAAATGCATTGGATTGTGATACATTTTGACAATAGAAACACTAACAAAGCGGTTTACTACTTCTAAGCAATGTTTTTGTTGGTTTTAGCCTCTTTTGGGAGAAAATGGGTATAAGTGTTGTCTAACACTCCGTATCCATCTCTAACTCTTATAATTAGTCAAATACATTGGATTGTGACCATTTTGACAATAGAAACACTAACAAAGCGGTTTACTACTTCTAAGCAATGTTTTTGTTGGTTTTAGCCTCTTTTGGGAGAAAATGGGTATAAGTGTTGTCTAACACTCCGTATCCATCTCTAACTCTTATAATTAGTCAAATGCATTGGATTGTGATACATTTTGACAATAGAAACACTAACAAAGCGGTTTACTACTTCTAAGCAATGTTTTTGTTGGTTTTAGCCTCTTTTGGGAGAAAATGGGTATAAGTGTTGTCTAAACACTCCGTATCCATCTCTAACTCTTATAATTAGTCAAATACATTGGATTGTGACCATTTTGACAATAGAAACACTAACAAAGCGGTTTACTACTTCTAAGCAATGTTTTTGTTGGTTTTAGCCTCTTTTGGGAGAAAATGGGTATAAGTGTTGTCTAAACACTCCGTATCCATCTCTAACTCTTATAATTAGTCAAATGCATTGGATTGTGATACATTTTGACAATAGAAACACTAACAAAGCGGTTTACTACTTCTAAGCAATGTTTTTGTTGGTTTTAGCCTCTTTTGGGAGAAAATGGGTATAAGTGTTGTCTAACACTCCGTATCCATCTCTAACTCTTATAATTAGTCAAATACATTGGATTGTGACCATTTTGACAATAGAAACACTAACAAAGCGGTTTACTACTTCTAAGCAATGTTTTTGTTGGTTTTAGCCTCTTTTGGGAGAAAATGGGTATAAGTGTTGTCTAACACTCCGTATCCATCTCTAACTCTTATAATTAGTCAAATGCATTGGATTGTGATACATTTTGACAATAGAAACACTAACAAAGCGGTTTACTACTTCTAAGCAATGTTTTTGTTGGTTTTAGCCTCTTTTGGGAGAAAATGGGTATAAGTGTTGTCTAACACTCCGTATCCATCTCTAACTCTTATAATTAGTCAAATGCATTGGATTGTGATACATTTTGACAATAGAAACACTAACAAAGCGGTTTACTACTTCTAAGCAATGTTTTTGTTGGTTTTAGCCTCTTTTGGGAGAAAATGGGTATAAGTGTTGTCTAACACTCCGTATCCATCTCTAACTCTTATAATTAGTCAAATGCATTGGATTGTGATACATTTTGACAATAGAAACACTAACAAAGCGGTTTACTACTTCTAAGCAATGTTTTTGTTGGTTTTAGCCTCTTTTGGGAGAAAATGGGTATAAGTGTTGTCTAAACACTCCGTATCCATCTCTAACTCTTATAATTAGTCAAATGCATTGGATTGTGATACATTTTGACAATAGAAACACTAACAAAGCGGTTTACTACTTCTAAGCAATGTTTTTGTTGGTTTTAGCCTCTTTTGGGAGAAAATGGGTATAAGTGTTGTCTAACACTCCGTATCCATCTCTAACTCTTATAATTAGTCAAATGCATTGGATTGTGATACATTTTGACAATAGAAACACTAACAAAGCGGTTTACTACTTCTAAGCAATGTTTTTGTTGGTTTTAGCCTCTTTTGGGAGAAAATGGGTATAAGTGTTGTCTAACACTCCGTATCCATCTCTAACTCTTATAATTAGTCAAATACATTGGATTGTGACCATTTTGACAATAGAAACACTAACAAAGCGGTTTACTACTTCTAAGCAATGTTTTTGTTGGTTTTAGCCTCTTTTGGGAGAAAATGGGTATAAGTGTTGTCTAACACTCCGTATCCATCTCTAACTCTTATAATTAGTCAAATGCATTGGATTGTGATACATTTTGACAATAGAAACACTAACAAAGCGGTTTACTACTTCTAAGCAATGTTTTTGTTGGTTTTAGCCTCTTTTGGGAGAAAATGGGTATAAGTGTTGTCTAACACTCCGTATCCATCTCTAACTCTTATAATTAGTCAAATGCATTGGATTGTGATACATTTTGACAATAGAAACACTAACAAAGCGGTTTACTACTTCTAAGCAATGTTTTTGTTGGTTTTAGCCTCTTTTGGGAGAAAATGGGTATAAGTGTTGTCTAACACTCCGTATCCATCTCTAACTCTTATAATTAGTCAAATGCATTGGATTGTGATACATTTTGACAATAGAAACACTAACAAAGCGGTTTACTACTTCTAAGCAATGTTTTTGTTGGTTTTAGCCTCTTTTGGGAGAAAATGGGTATAAGTGTTGTCTAACACTCCGTATCCATCTCTAACTCTTATAATTAGTCAAATGCATTGGATTGTGATACATTTTGACAATAGAAACACTAACAAAGCGGTTTACTACTTCTAAGCAATGTTTTTGTTGGTTTTAGCCTCTTTTGGGAGAAAATGGGTATAAGTGTTGTCTAACACTCCGTATCCATCTCTAACTCTTATAATTAGTCAAATACATTGGATTGTGATACATTTTGACAATAGAAACACTAACAAAGCGGTTTACTACTTCTAAGCAATGTTTTTGTTGGTTTTAGCCTCTTTTGGGAGAAAATGGGTATAAGTGTTGTCTAACACTCCGTATCCATCTCTAACTCTTATAATTAGTCAAATGCATTGGATTGTGATACATTTTGACAATAGAAACACTAACAAAGCGGTTTACTACTTCTAAGCAATGTTTTTGTTGGTTTTAGCCTCTTTTGGGAGAAAATGGGTATAAGTGTTGTCTAAACACTCCGTATCCATCTCTAACTCTTATAATTAGTCAAATGCATTGGATTGTGATACATTTTGACAATAGAAACACTAACAAAGCGGTTTACTACTTCTAAGCAATGTTTTTGTTGGTTTTAGCCTCTTTTGGGAGAAAATGGGTATAAGTGTTGTCTAACACTCCGTATCCATCTCTAACTCTTATAATTAGTCAAATGCATTGGATTGTGATACATTTTGACAATAGAAACACTAACAAAGCGGTTTACTACTTCTAAGCAATGTTTTTGTTGGTTTTAGCCTCTTTTGGGAGAAAATGGGTATAAGTGTTGTCTAACACTCCGTATCCATCTCTAACTCTTATAATTAGTCAAATACATTGGATTGTGATACATTTTGACAATAGAAACACTAACAAAGCGGTTTACTACTTCTAAGCAATGTTTTTGTTGGTTTTAGCCTCTTTTGGGAGAAAATGGGTATAAGTGTTGTCTAACACTCCGTATCCATCTCTAACTCTTATAATTAGTCAAATGCATTGGATTGTGATACATTTTGACAATAGAAACACTAACAAAGCGGTTTACTACTTCTAAGCAATGTTTTTGTTGGTTTTAGCCTCTTTTGGGAGAAAATGGGTATAAGTGTTGTCTAAACACTCCGTATCCATCTCTAACTCTTATAATTAGTCAAATGCATTGGATTGTGATACATTTTGACAATAGAAACACTAACAAAGCGGTTTACTACTTCTAAGCAATGTTTTTGTTGGTTTTAGCCTCTTTTGGGAGAAAATGGGTATAAGTGTTGTCTAACACTCCGTATCCATCTCTAACTCTTATAATTAGTCAAATGCATTGGATTGTGATACATTTTGACAATAGAAACACTAACAAAGCGGTTTACTACTTCTAAGCAATGTTTTTGTTGGTTTTAGCCTCTTTTGGGAGAAAATGGGTATAAGTGTTGTCTAACACTCCGTATCCATCTCTAACTCTTATAATTAGTCAAATGCATTGGATTGTGATACATTTTGACAATAGAAACACTAACAAAGCGGTTTACTACTTCTAAGCAATGTTTTTGTTGGTTTTAGCCTCTTTTGGGAGAAAATGGGTATAAGTGTTGTCTAACACTCCGTATCCATCTCTAACTCTTATAATTAGTCAAATGCATTGGATTGTGATACATTTTGACAATAGAAACACTAACAAAGCGGTTTACTACTTCTAAGCAATGTTTTTGTTGGTTTTAGCCTCTTTTGGGAGAAAATGGGTATAAGTGTTGTCTAACACTCCGTATCCATCTCTAACTCTTATAATTAGTCAAATGCATTGGATTGTGATACATTTTGACAATAGAAACACTAACAAAGCGGTTTACTACTTCTAAGCAATGTTTTTGTTGGTTTTAGCCTCTTTTGGGAGAAAATGGGTATAAGTGTTGTCTAACACTCCGTATCCATCTCTAACTCTTATAATTAGTCAAATGCATTGGATTGTGATACATTTTGACAATAGAAACACTAACAAAGCGGTTTACTACTTCTAAGCAATGTTTTTGTTGGTTTTAGCCTCTTTTGGGAGAAAATGGGTATAAGTGTTGTCTAACACTCCGTATCCATCTCTAACTCTTATAATTAGTCAAATGCATTGGATTGTGATACATTTTGACAATAGAAACACTAACAAAGCGGTTTACTACTTCTAAGCAATGTTTTTGTTGGTTTTAGCCTCTTTTGGGAGAAAATGGGTATAAGTGTTGTCTAACACTCCGTATCCATCTCTAACTCTTATAATTAGTCAAATGCATTGGATTGTGATACATTTTGACAATAGAAACACTAACAAAGCGGTTTACTACTTCTAAGCAATGTTTTTGTTGGTTTTAGCCTCTTTTGGGAGAAAATGGGTATAAGTGTTGTCTAACACTCCGTATCCATCTCTAACTCTTATAATTAGTCAAATGCATTGGATTGTGATACATTTTGACAATAGAAACACTAACAAAGCGGTTTACTACTTCTAAGCAATGTTTTTGTTGGTTTTAGCCTCTTTTGGGAGAAAATGGGTATAAGTGTTGTCTAACACTCCGTATCCATCTCTAACTCTTATAATTAGTCAAATGCATTGGATTGTGATACATTTTGACAATAGAAACACTAACAAAGCGGTTTACTACTTCTAAGCAATGTTTTTGTTGGTTTTAGCCTCTTTTGGGAGAAAATGGGTATAAGTGTTGTCTAACACTCCGTATCCATCTCTAACTCTTATAATTAGTCAAATGCATTGGATTGTGATACATTTTGACAATAGAAACACTAACAAAGCGGTTTACTACTTCTAAGCAATGTTTTTGTTGGTTTTAGCCTCTTTTGGGAGAAAATGGGTATAAGTGTTGTCTAACACTCCGTATCCATCTCTAACTCTTATAATTAGTCAAATGCATTGGATTGTGATACATTTTGACAATAGAAACACTAACAAAGCGGTTTACTACTTCTAAGCAATGTTTTTGTTGGTTTTAGCCTCTTTTGGGAGAAAATGGGTATAAGTGTTGTCTAACACTCCGTATCCATCTCTAACTCTTATAATTAGTCAAATGCATTGGATTGTGATACATTTTGACAATAGAAACACTAACAAAGCGGTTTACTACTTCTAAGCAATGTTTTTGTTGGTTTTAGCCTCTTTTGGGAGAAAATGGGTATAAGTGTTGTCTAACACTCCGTATCCATCTCTAACTCTTATAATTAGTCAAATACATTGGATTGTGATACATTTTGACAATAGAAACACTAACAAAGCGGTTTACTACTTCTAAGCAATGTTTTTGTTGGTTTTAGCCTCTTTTGGGAGAAAATGGGTATAAGTGTTGTCTAACACTCCGTATCCATCTCTAACTCTTATAATTAGTCAAATGCATTGGATTGTGATACATTTTGACAATAGAAACACTAACAAAGCGGTTTACTACTTCTAAGCAATGTTTTTGTTGGTTTTAGCCTCTTTTGGGAGAAAATGGGTATAAGTGTTGTCTAACACTCCGTATCCATCTCTAACTCTTATAATTAGTCAAATGCATTGGATTGTGATACATTTTGACAATAGAAACACTAACAAAGCGGTTTACTACTTCTAAGCAATGTTTTTGTTGGTTTTAGCCTCTTTTGGGAGAAAATGGGTATAAGTGTTGTCTAACACTCCGTATCCATCTCTAACTCTTATAATTAGTCAAATGCATTGGATTGTGATACATTTTGACAATAGAAACACTAACAAAGCGGTTTACTACTTCTAAGCAATGTTTTTGTTGGTTTTAGCCTCTTTTGGGAGAAAATGGGTATAAGTGTTGTCTAACACTCCGTATCCATCTCTAACTCTTATAATTAGTCAAATGCATTGGATTGTGATACATTTTGACAATAGAAACACTAACAAAGCGGTTTACTACTTCTAAGCAATGTTTTTGTTGGTTTTAGCCTCTTTTGGGAGAAAATGGGTATAAGTGTTGTCTAACACTCCGTATCCATCTCTAACTCTTATAATTAGTCAAATGCATTGGATTGTGATACATTTTGACAATAGAAACACTAACAAAGCGGTTTACTACTTCTAAGCAATGTTTTTGTTGGTTTTAGCCTCTTTTGGGAGAAAATGGGTATAAGTGTTGTCTAACACTCCGTATCCATCTCTAACTCTTATAATTAGTCAAATGCATTGGATTGTGATACATTTTGACAATAGAAACACTAACAAAGCGGTTTACTACTTCTAAGCAATGTTTTTGTTGGTTTTAGCCTCTTTTGGGAGAAAATGGGTATAAGTGTTGTCTAACACTCCGTATCCATCTCTAACTCTTATAATTAGTCAAATGCATTGGATTGTGATACATTTTGACAATAGAAACACTAACAAAGCGGTTTACTACTTCTAAGCAATGTTTTTGTTGGTTTTAGCCTCTTTTGGGAGAAAATGGGTATAAGTGTTGTCTAACACTCCGTATCCATCTCTAACTCTTATAATTAGTCAAATGCATTGGATTGTGATACATTTTGACAATAGAAACACTAACAAAGCGGTTTACTACTTCTAAGCAATGTTTTTGTTGGTTTTAGCCTCTTTTGGGAGAAAATGGGTATAAGTGTTGTCTAACACTCCGTATCCATCTCTAACTCTTATAATTAGTCAAATGCATTGGATTGTGATACATTTTGACAATAGAAACACTAACAAAGCGGTTTACTACTTCTAAGCAATGTTTTTGTTGGTTTTAGCCTCTTTTGGGAGAAAATGGGTATAAGTGTTGTCTAACACTCCGTATCCATCTCTAACTCTTATAATTAGTCAAATGCATTGGATTGTGATACATTTTGACAATAGAAACACTAACAAAGCGGTTTACTACTTCTAAGCAATGTTTTTGTTGGTTTTAGCCTCTTTTGGGAGAAAATGGGTATAAGTGTTGTCTAACACTCCGTATCCATCTCTAACTCTTATAATTAGTCAAATGCATTGGATTGTGATACATTTTGACAATAGAAACACTAACAAAGCGGTTTACTACTTCTAAGCAATGTTTTTGTTGGTTTTAGCCTCTTTTGGGAGAAAATGGGTATAAGTGTTGTCTAACACTCCGTATCCATCTCTAACTCTTATAATTAGTCAAATGCATTGGATTGTGATACATTTTGACAATAGAAACACTAACAAAGCGGTTTACTACTTCTAAGCAATGTTTTTGTTGGTTTTAGCCTCTTTTGGGAGAAAATGGGTATAAGTGTTGTCTAACACTCCGTATCCATCTCTAACTCTTATAATTAGTCAAATACATTGGATTGTGACCATTTTGACAATAGAAACACTAACAAAGCGGTTTACTACTTCTAAGCAATGTTTTTGTTGGTTTTAGCCTCTTTTGGGAGAAAATGGGTATAAGTGTTGTCTAACACTCCGTATCCATCTCTAACTCTTATAATTAGTCAAATGCATTGGATTGTGATACATTTTGACAATAGAAACACTAACAAAGCGGTTTACTACTTCTAAGCAATGTTTTTGTTGGTTTTAGCCTCTTTTGGGAGAAAATGGGTATAAGTGTTGTCTAACACTCCGTATCCATCTCTAACTCTTATAATTAGTCAAATGCATTGGATTGTGATACATTTTGACAATAGAAACACTAACAAAGCGGTTTACTACTTCTAAGCAATGTTTTTGTTGGTTTTAGCCTCTTTTGGGAGAAAATGGGTATAAGTGTTGTCTAACACTCCGTATCCATCTCTAACTCTTATAATTAGTCAAATGCATTGGATTGTGATACATTTTGACAATAGAAACACTAACAAAGCGGTTTACTACTTCTAAGCAATGTTTTTGTTGGTTTTAGCCTCTTTTGGGAGAAAATGGGTATAAGTGTTGTCTAACACTCCGTATCCATCTCTAACTCTTATAATTAGTCAAATGCATTGGATTGTGATACATTTTGACAATAGAAACACTAACAAAGCGGTTTACTACTTCTAAGCAATGTTTTTGTTGGTTTTAGCCTCTTTTGGGAGAAAATGGGTATAAGTGTTGTCTAACACTCCGTATCCATCTCTAACTCTTATAATTAGTCAAATGCATTGGATTGTGATACATTTTGACAATAGAAACACTAACAAAGCGGTTTACTACTTCTAAGCAATGTTTTTGTTGGTTTTAGCCTCTTTTGGGAGAAAATGGGTATAAGTGTTGTCTAACACTCCGTATCCATCTCTAACTCTTATAATTAGTCAAATGCATTGGATTGTGATACATTTTGACAATAGAAACACTAACAAAGCGGTTTACTACTTCTAAGCAATGTTTTTGTTGGTTTTAGCCTCTTTTGGGAGAAAATGGGTATAAGTGTTGTCTAACACTCCGTATCCATCTCTAACTCTTATAATTAGTCAAATGCATTGGATTGTGATACATTTTGACAATAGAAACACTAACAAAGCGGTTTACTACTTCTAAGCAATGTTTTTGTTGGTTTTAGCCTCTTTTGGGAGAAAATGGGTATAAGTGTTGTCTAACACTCCGTATCCATCTCTAACTCTTATAATTAGTCAAATGCATTGGATTGTGATACATTTTGACAATAGAAACACTAACAAAGCGGTTTACTACTTCTAAGCAATGTTTTTGTTGGTTTTAGCCTCTTTTGGGAGAAAATGGGTATAAGTGTTGTCTAACACTCCGTATCCATCTCTAACTCTTATAATTAGTCAAATGCATTGGATTGTGATACATTTTGACAATAGAAACACTAACAAAGCGGTTTACTACTTCTAAGCAATGTTTTTGTTGGTTTTAGCCTCTTTTGGGAGAAAATGGGTATAAGTGTTGTCTAACACTCCGTATCCATCTCTAACTCTTATAATTAGTCAAATGCATTGGATTGTGATACATTTTGACAATAGAAACACTAACAAAGCGGTTTACTACTTCTAAGCAATGTTTTTGTTGGTTTTAGCCTCTTTTGGGAGAAAATGGGTATAAGTGTTGTCTAACACTCCGTATCCATCTCTAACTCTTATAATTAGTCAAATGCATTGGATTGTGATACATTTTGACAATAGAAACACTAACAAAGCGGTTTACTACTTCTAAGCAATGTTTTTGTTGGTTTTAGCCTCTTTTGGGAGAAAATGGGTATAAGTGTTGTCTAACACTCCGTATCCATCTCTAACTCTTATAATTAGTCAAATGCATTGGATTGTGATACATTTTGACAATAGAAACACTAACAAAGCGGTTTACTACTTCTAAGCAATGTTTTTGTTGGTTTTAGCCTCTTTTGGGAGAAAATGGGTATAAGTGTTGTCTAACACTCCGTATCCATCTCTAACTCTTATAATTAGTCAAATGCATTGGATTGTGATACATTTTGACAATAGAAACACTAACAAAGCGGTTTACTACTTCTAAGCAATGTTTTTGTTGGTTTTAGCCTCTTTTGGGAGAAAATGGGTATAAGTGTTGTCTAAACACTCCGTATCCATCTCTAACTCTTATAATTAGTCAAATGCATTGGATTGTGATACATTTTGACAATAGAAACACTAACAAAGCGGTTTACTACTTCTAAGCAATGTTTTTGTTGGTTTTAGCCTCTTTTGGGAGAAAATGGGTATAAGTGTTGTCTAACACTCCGTATCCATCTCTAACTCTTATAATTAGTCAAATGCATTGGATTGTGATACATTTTGACAATAGAAACACTAACAAAGCGGTTTACTACTTCTAAGCAATGTTTTGTTGGTTTTAGCCTCTTTTGGGAGAAAATTGGTATAAGTGTTGTCTAACACTCCGTATCCATCTCTAACTCTTATAATTAGTTAAATACATTGGATTGTGACCATTTTGACAATAGAAACAC
>CM022177.2:6799013-6826394 GCA_011420285.2 Erysimum cheiranthoides
TATAAGTGTTGTCTAAACACTCCGTACATCTCTAACTCTTATAATTAGTCAAATGCATTGGATTGTGATACATTTTGACAATAGAAACACTAACAAAGCGGTTTACTACTTCTAAGCAATGTTTTTTTGTTTTTAGCCTCTTTTGGGAGAAAATGGGTATAAGTGTTGTCTAAACACTCCGTAACCATCTCTAACTCTTATAATTAGTCAAATGCATTGGATTGTGATACATTTTGACAATAGAAAACTAACAAAGCGGTTTACTACTTCTAAGCAATGTTTTTGTTGGTTTTAGCCTCTTTTGGGAGAAAATGGGTATAAGTGTTGTCTAAACACTCCGTAACCATCTCTAACTCTTATAATTAGTCAAATGCATTGGATTGTGATACATTTTGACAATAGAAACACTAACAAAGCGGTTTACTTCTAAGCAATGTTTTTGTTGGTTTTAGCCTCTTTTGGGAGAAAATGGGTATAAGTGTTGTCCAAACACTCCGTAACTCTAACTCTTATAATTAGTCAAATGCATTGGATTGTGATACATTTTGACAATAGAACACTAACAAAGCGGTTTACTACTTCTAAGCAATGTTTTGTTGGTTTTAGCCTCTTTTGGGAGAAAATGGGTATAAGTGTTGTCTAAACACTCCGTAACCATCTCTAACTCTTATAATTAGTCAAATGCATTGGATTGTGATACATTTTGACAATAGAAACACTAACAAAGCGGTTTACTACTTCTAAGCAATGTTTTTGTTGGTTTTAGCCTCTTTTGGGAGAAAATGGGTATAAGTGTTGTCTAAACACTCCGTATCCATCTCTAACTCTTATAATTAGTCAAATGCATTGGATTGTGATACATTTTGACAATAGAAACACTAACAAAGCGGTTTACTACTTCTAAGCAATGTTTTTGTTGGTTTTAGCCTCTTTTGGGAGAAAATGGGTATAAGTGTTGTCCAAACACTCCGTAACCATCTCTAACTCTTATAATTAGTCAAATGCATTGGATTGTGATACATTTTGACAATAGAAACACTAACAAAGCGGTTTACTACTTCTAAGCAATGTTTTTGTTGGTTTTAGCCTCTTTTGGGAGAAAATGGGTATAAGTGTTGTCCAAACACTCCGTATCCATCTCTAACTCTTATAATAGTCAAATGCATTGGATTGTGATACATTTTGACAATAGAAACACTAACAAAGCGGTTTACTACTTCTAAGCAATGTTTTTGTTGGTTTTAGCCTCTTTTGGGAGAAAATGGGTATAAGTGTTGTCTAAACACTCCGTATCCATCTCTAACTCTTATAATTAGTCAAATGCATTGGATTGTGATACATTTTGACAATAGAAACACTAACAAAGCGGTTTACTACTTCTAAGCAATGTTTTTGTTGGTTTTAGCCTCTTTGGGAGAAATCGGTATAAGTTGTCTTCTAAACACTCCGTAATCCATCTCTAACTCTTATAATTAGTCAAATACATTGGATTTTGACCATTTGACAATAGACACTAACAAAGCGGTTACTACTTCTAAGCAATGTTTTTTTGTTGTTTTAGCCTCTTTTGGGAGAAAATGGGTATAAGTGTTGTCTACACTCCGTATCCATCTCTAACTCTTATAATTAGTCAAATGCATTGGATTGTGATACATTTTGACATATAAACACTAACAAGCGGTTTACTACTTCTAAGCAATGTTTTTGTTGGTTTTAGCCTCTTTGGGAGAAAATGGGTATAAGTGTTGTCAACACTCCGTAATCCATCTCTAACTCTTATAATTAGTCAAATACATTGGATTGTGACATTTTGACATAGAAACACTAACAAAGCGGTTTACTACTTCTAAGCAATGTTTGTTGTTGGGTTTTAAGCCTCTTTTGGGGAGAAAATGGGTATAAGTTTTGTCTAACACTCCGTATCCATCTCTAACTCTTATTAATAGTCAAATGCATTGGATTGTGATACATTTTGACAATATAAACACTAACAAAGCGGGGTTTACTACGTCTAAGCAATGTTTTGTTGGTTTTTAGCCTCTTTTGGGAGAAATGGGGGTATAAGTGTTGTCTAAACACTCCGTATCCAGTCGCTAACTCTTATAATTAGTCAATGCATTGGAGTGTGATACATGTTGACAATAGAAACACTAACAAAGCGGTTTACTACTTCTAAACAATGTTTTTGTTGGTTTTAGCCTCTTTGGGAGAAAATGGGTATAAGTGTTTGTCTAACACTCCGTATCCATCTCTAACTCTTATAATTAGTCAAATGCATTGGATTGTGATACATTTTGACAATAGAAACACTAACAAAGCGGTTTACTACTTCTAAGCAATGTTTTTGTTGGTTTTAGCCTTCTTTTGGGAGAAATGGGTATAAGTGTTTGCTAAACATTCCGTATCCATCTCTAACTCTTATAATTAGTCAAATGCAGTGGATTGTGATACATTTTGACAATAGAAACACTAACAAAGTGGTTTACTACTTCTAAGCAATGTTTTTGTTGGTTTTAGCCTCTTTGGGAGAAAATCGGTATAAGTGTTGTCTAACACTCCGTATCCATCTCTAAACTCTTATAATTAGTCAAATGCATTGGATTGTGATACATTTTGACAATAGAAACACTAACAAGCGGTTTACTACTTCTAAGCAATGTTTTTGTTGGTTTTAGCCTCTTTGGGAGAAAAATGGGTATAAGTGTGTCTAACACTCCGTATCCATCTCTAACTCTTATAATAGTCAAATGCATTGGATTGTGATACATTTTGACAATATAACACTAACAAAGCGGTTTACTACTTCTAAGCAATGTTTTGTTGGTTTAGCCTCTTTTGGGAGAAATGGGTATAAGTGTTTGTCTAAACACTCCGTATCCATCTCTAACTCTTATAATTAGTCAAATACATTGGATTGTGATACATTTTGACAATAGAAAACACTAACAAAGCGGTTTACTACTTCTAAGCAATGTTTTGTTGGTTTTAGCCTCTTTTGGGAGAAAATGGGTATAATGTTGTCTAAACACTCCGTATCCATCTCTAACTCTTATAATTAGTCAAATGCATTGGATTGTGATACATTTTGACAATATAAACACTAACAAGCGGTTTACTACTTCTAAGCATGTTTTTGTTGGTTTTAGCCTCTTTTGGGAGAAAATGGGTATAAGTGTTGTCTAAACACTCCGTATCATCTCTAACTCTATAATTAGTCAAATACATTGGATTGTGATACATTTTGACAATAGAAACACTAACAAAGCGGTTTACTACTTCTAAGCAATGTTTTGTTGGTTTTAGCCTCTTTTGGGAGAAAATGGGTATAAAGTGTTGTCCTAACACTCCGTATCCATCTCTAACTCTTATAATTAGTCAAATGCATTGGATTGTGATACATTTTGACAATATAAACACTAACAAAGCGGTTTACTACTTCTAAGCAATGTTTTTGTTGGTTTTAGCCTCTTTTGGGAGAAAATGGGTATAAGTGTTGTCTAAACACTCCGTATCCATCTCTAACTCTTATAATTAGTCAAATGCATTGGATTGTGATACATTTTGACAATAGAAACACTAACAAAGCGGTTTACTACTTCTAAGCAATGTTTTTGTTGGTTTTAGCCTCTTTTGGGAGAAAATGGGTATAAGTGTTGTCTAACACTCCGTATCCATCTCTAACTCTTATAATTAGTCAAATGCATTGGATTGTGATACATTTTGACAATAGAAACACTAACAAAGCGGTTTACTACTTCTAAGCAATGTTTTTGTTGGTTTTAGCCTCTTTTGGGAGAAAATGGGTATAAGTGTTGTCTAAACACTCCGTATCCATCTCTAACTCTTATAATTAGTCAAATGCATTGGATTGTGATACATTTTGACAATAGAAACACTAACAAAGCGGTTTACTACTTCTAAGCAATGTTTTTGTTGGTTTTAGCCTCTTTTGGGAGAAAATGGGTATAAGTGTTTGTCTAAACACTCCGTATCCATCTCTAACTCTTATAATTAGTCAAATACATTGGATTGTGACCATTTTGACAATAGAAACACTAACAAAGCGGTTTACTACTTCTAAGCAATGTTTTTGTTGGTTTTAGCCTCTTTTGGGAGAAAATGGGTATAAGTGTTGTTTAACACTCCGTATCCATCTCTAACTCTTATAATTAGTCAAATGCATTGGATTGTGATACATTTTGACAATAGAAACACTAACAAAGCGGTTTACTACTTCTAAGCAATGTTTTTGTTGGTTTTAGCCTCTTTTGGGAGAAAATGGGTATAAGTGTTGTCTAAACACTCCGTATCATCTCTAACTCTTATAATTAGTCAAATGCATTGGATTGTGATACATTTTGACAATAGAAACACTAACAAAGCGGGTTCCTACTTCTAAGCAATGTTTTTGTTGGTTTTAGCCTCTTTTGGGAGAAAATGGGTATAAGTGTTGTCTAACACTCCGTATCCATCTCTAACTCTTATAATTAGTCAAATGCATTGGATTGTGATACATTTTGACAATAGAAACACTAACAAAGCGGTTTACTACTTCTAAGCAATGTTTTTGTTGGTTTTAGCCTCTTTTGGGAGAAAATGGGTATAAGTGTTGTCTAAACATTCCGTATCCATCTCTAACTCTTATAATTAGTCAAATGCATTGGATTGTGATACATTTTGACAATAGAAACACTAACAAAGCGGTTTACTACTTCTAAGCAATGTTTTTGTTGGTTTTAGCCTCTTTTGGGAGAAAATGGGTATAAGTGTTGTCTAACACTCCGTATCCATCTCTAACTCTTATAATTAGTCAAATACATTGGATTGTGACCATTTTGACAATAGAAACACTAACAAAGCGGTTTACTACTTCTAAGCAATGTTTTTTGTTGGTTTTAGCCTCTTTTGGGAGAAAATGGGTATAAGTGTTGTCTAACACTCCGTATCCATCTCTAACTCTTATAATTAGTCAAATGCATTGGATTGTGATACATTTTGACAATATAAACACTAACAAAGCGGTTTACTACTTCTAAGCAATGTTTTTGTTGGTTTTAGCCTCTTTTGGGAGAAAATGGGTATAAGTGTTGTCTAAACACTCCGTATCCATCTCTAACTCTTATAATTAGTCAAATACATTGGATTGTGACCATTTTGACAATAGAAACACTAACAAAGCGGTTTACTACTTCTAAGCAATGTTTTTGTTGGTTTTAGCCTCTTTTGGGAGAAAATGGGTATAAGTGTTGTCTAACACTCCGTATCCATCTCTAACTCTTATAATTAGTCAAATGCATTGGATTGTGATACATTTTGACAGTATAAAAACTAACAAAGCGGTTTACTACTTCTAAGCAATGTTTTTGTTGGTTTTAGCCTCTTTTGGAGAAAATGGGTATAAGTGTTGTCTAAACACTCCGTATCCATCTCTAACTCTTATAATTAGTCAAATGCATTGGATTGTGATACATTTTGACAATAGAAACACTAACAAAGCGGTTTACTACTTCTAAGCAATGTTTTTGTTGGTTTTAGCCTCTTTGGGAGAAAATGGGTATAAGTGTTGTCTAAACACTCCGTATCCATCTCTAACTCTTATAATTAGTCAAATACATTGGATTGTGACCATTTTGACAATTGAAACACTAACAAAGCGGTTTACTACTTCTAAGCAATGTTTTTGTTGGTTTTAGCCTCTTTTGGGAGAAAATGGGTATAAGTGTTGTCTAAACACTCCGTATCCATCTGTAACTCTTATAATTAGTCAAATGCATTGGATTGTGATACATTTTGACAATAGAAACACTAACAAAGTGGTTTACTACTTCTAAGCAATGTTTTTGTTGGTTTTAGCCTCTTTTGGGAGAAAATGGGTATAAGTGTTGTCTAACACTCCGTATCCATCTCTAACTCTTATATTAGTCAAATGCATTGGATTGTGATACATTTTGACAATAGAAACACTAACAAAGCGGTTTACTACTTCTAAGCAATGTTTTTGTTGGTTTTAGCCTCTTTTGGGAGAAAATGGGTATAAGTGTTGTCTAAACACTCCGTATCCATCTCTAACTCTTATAATTAGTCAAATGCATTGGATTGTGATACATTTTGACAATAGAAACACTAACAAAGCGGTTTACTACTTCTAAGCAATGTTTTTGTTGGTTTTAGCCTCTTTTGGGAGAAAATGGGTATAAGTGTTGTCTAACACTCCGTATCCATCTCTAACTCTTATAATTAGTCAAATGCATTGGATTGTGATACATTTTGACAATTGAAACACTAACAAAGCGGTTTACTACTTCTAAGCAATGTTTTTGTTGGTTTTAGCCTCTTTTGGGAGAAAATGGGTATAAGTGTTGTCTAACACTCCGTATCCATCTCTAACTCTTATAATTAGTCAAATGCATTGGATTGTGATACATTTTGACAATAGAAACACTAACAAAGCGGTTTACTACTTCTAAGCAATGTTTTTGTTGGTTTTAGCCTCTTTTGGGAGAAAATGGGTATAAATGTTGTCTAACACTCCGTATCCATCTCTAACTCTTATAATTAGTCAAATGCATTGGATTGTGATACATTTTGACAATAGAAACACTAACAAAGCGGTTTACTACTTCTAAGCAATGTTTTTGTTGGTTTTAGCCTCTTTGGGAGAAAATGGGTATAAAGTGTTGTCTAAACACTCCGTATCATCTCTAACTCTTATAATTAGTCAAATGCATTGGATTGTGATACATTTTGACAATAGAAACACTAATAAAGCGGTTTACTACTTCTAAGCAATGTTTTTGTTGGTTTTAGCCTCTTTTGGGAGAAAATGGGTATAAGTGTTGTCTAACACTCCGTATCCATCTCTAACTCTTATAATTAGTCAAATGCATTGGATTGTGATACATTTTGAGAATATAAACACTAACAAAGCGGTTTACTACTTCTAAGCAATGTTTTTGTTGGTTTTAGCCTCTTTTGGGAGAAAATGGGTATAAGTGTTGTCTAAACACTCCGTATCCATCTCTAACTCTTATAATTAGTCAAATGCATTGGATTGTGATACATTTTGACAATAGAAACACTAACAAACCGGTTTACTATTTCTAAGCAATGTTTTTGTTGGTTTTAGCCTCTTTTGGGAGAAAATCGGTATAAGTGTTATCTAAACACTCCGTATCCATCTCTAACTCTTATAATTAGTCAAATACATTGGATTGTGACCATTTTGACAATAGAAACACTAACAAAGCGGTTTACTACTTCTAAGCAATGTTTTTGTTGGTTTTAGCCTCTTTTGGGAGAAAATGGGTATAAGTGTTGTCTAACACTCCGTATCCATCTCTAACTCTTATAATTAGTCAAATGCATTGGATTGTGATACATTTTGACAATAGAAACACTAACAAAGCGGTTTACTACTTCTAAGCAATGTTTTTGTTGGTTTTAGCCTCTTTTGGGAGAAAATGGGTATAAGTGTTGTCTAACACTCCGTATCCATCTCTAACTCTTATAATTAGTCAAATGCATTGGATTGTGATACAATTTGACAATAGAAACACTAACAAAGCGTTTTACTACTTCTAAGCAATGTTTTTGTTGGTTTTAGCCTCTTTTGGGAGAAAATGGGTATAAGTGTTGTCTAACACTCCGTATCCATCTCTAACTCTTATAATTAGTCAAATGCATTGGATTGTGATACATTTTGACAATAGAAACACTAACAAAGCGGTTTACTACTTCTAAGCAATGTTTTTGTTGGTTTTAGCCTCTTTTGGGAGAAAATGGGTATAAGTGTTGTCTAAACACTCCGTATCCATCTCTAACTCTTATAATTAGTCAAATGCATTGGATTGTGATACATTTTGACAATAGAAACACTAACAAAGCGGTTTAATACTTCTAAGCAATGTTTTTGTTGGTTTTAGCCTCTTTTGGGAGAAAATGGGTATAAGTGCTGTCTAACACTCCGTATCCATCTCTAACTCTTATAATTAGTCAAATACATTGGATTGTGACCATTTTGACAATAGAAACACTAACAAAGCGGTTTACTACTTCTAAGCAATGTTTTTGTTGGTTTTAGCCTCTTTTGGGAGAAAATGGGTATAAGTGTTGTCTAACACTCCGTATTCATCTCTAACTCTTATAATTAGTCAAATGCATTGGATTGTGATACATTTTGACAATAGAAACACTAACAAAGCGGTTTACTACTTCTAAGCAATGTTTTTGTTGGTTTTAGCCTCTTTTGGGAGAAAATGGGTATAAGTGTTGTCTAACACTCCGTATCCATCTCTAACTCTTATAATTAGTCAAATGCATTGGATTGTGATACATTTTGACAATAGAAACACTAACAAAGCGGTTTACTACTTCTAAGCAATGTTTTTGTTGGTTTTAGCCTCTTTTGGGAGAAAATGGGTATAAGTGTTGTCTAAACACTCCGTATCCATCTCTAACTCTTATAATTAGTCAAATACATTGGATTGTGACCATTTTGACAATAGAAACACTAACAAAGCGGTTTACTACTTCTAAGCAATGTTTTTGTTGGTTTTAGCCTCTTTTGGGAGAAAATGGGTATAAGTGTTGTCTAACACTCCGTATCCATCTCTAGCTCTTATAATTAGTCAAATGCATTGGATTGTGATACATTTTGACAATTGAAACACTAACAAAGCGGTTTACTACTTCTAAGCAATGTTTTTGTTGGTTTTAGCCTCTTTTGGGAGAAAATGGGTATAAGTGTTGTCTAACACTCCGTATCCATCTCTAACTCTTATAATTAGTCAAATGCATTGGATTGTGATACATTTTGACAATAGAAACACTAACAAAGCGGTTTACTACTTCTAAGCAATGTTTTTGTTGGTTTTAGCCTCTTTTGGGAGAAAATGGGTATAAGTGTTGTCTAAACACTCCGTATCCATCTCTAACTCTTATAATTAGTCAAATGCATTGGATTGTGATACATTTTGACAATAGAAACACTAACAAAGCGGTTTACTACTTCTAAGCAATGTTTTTGTTGGTTTTAGCCTCTTTTGGGAGAAAATGGGTATAAGTGTTGTCTAAACACTCCGTATCCATCTCTAACTCTTATAATTAGTCAAATGCATTGGATTGTGATACATTTTGACAATAGAAACACTAACAAAGCGGTTTACTACTTCTAAGCAATGTTTTTGTTGGTTTTAGCCTCTTTTGGGAGAAAATGGGTATAAGTGTTGTCTAACACTCCGTATCCATCTCTAACTCTTATAATTAGTCAAATGCATTGGATTGTGATACATTTTGACAATATAAACACTAACAAAGCGGTTTACTACTTCTAAGCAATGTTTTTGTTGGTTTTAGCCTCTTTTGGGAGAAAATGGGTATAAGTGTTGTCTAAACACTCCGTATCCATCTCTAACTCTTATAATTAGTCAAATGCATTGGATTGTGATACATTTTGACAATAGAAACACTAACAAAGCGGTTTACTACTTCTAAGCAATGTTTTTGTTGGTTTTAGCCTCTTTTGGGAGAAAATGGGTATAAGTGTTGTCTAAACACTCCGTATCCATCTCTAACTCTTATAATTAGTCAAATACATTGGATTGTGACCATTTTGACAATAGAAACACTAACAAAGCGGTTTACTACTTCTAAGCAATGTTTTTGTTGGTTTTAGCCTCTTTTGGGAGAAAATGGGTATAAGTGTTGTCTAACACTCCGTATCCATCTCTAACTCTTATAATTAGTCAAATGCATTGGATTGTGATACATTTTGACAATAGAAACACTAACAAAGCGGTTTACTACTTCTAAGCAATGTTTTTGTTGGTTTTAGCCTCTTTTGGGAGAAAATGGGTATAAGTGTTGTCTAAACACTCCGTATCCATCTCTAACTCTTATAATTAGTCAAATGCATTGGATTGTGATACATTTGACAATAGAAACACTAACAAAGCGGTTTACTACTTCTAAGCAATGTTTTTGTTGGTTTTAGCCTCTTTTGGGAGAAAATGGGTATAAGTGTTGTCTAACACTCCGTATCCATCTCTAACTCTTATAATTAGTCAAATGCATTGGATTGTGATACATTTTGACAATAGAAACACTAACAAAGCGGTTTACTACTTCTAAGCAATGTTTTTGTTGGTTTTAGCCTCTTTTGGGAGAAAATGGGTATAAGTGTTGTCTAAACACTCCGTATCCATCTCTAACTCTTATAATTAGTCAAATGCATTGGATTGTGATACATTTTGACAATAGAAACACTAACAAAGCGGTTTACTACTTCTAAGCAATGTTTTTGTTGGTTTTAGCCTCTTTTGGGAGAAAATGGGTATAAGTGCTGTCTAACACTCCGTATCCATCTCTAACTCTTATAATTAGTCAAATACATTGGATTGTGACCATTTTGACAATAGAAACACTAACAAAGCGGTTTACTACTTCTAAGCAATGTTTTTGTTGGTTTTAGCCTCTTTTGGGAGAAAATGGGTATAAGTGTTGTCTAACACTCCGTATTCATCTCTAACTCTTATAATTAGTCAAATGCATTGGATTGTGATACATTTTGACAATAGAAACACTAACAAAGCGGTTTACTACTTCTAAGCAATGTTTTTGTTGGTTTTAGCCTCTTTTGGGAGAAAATGGGTATAAGTGTTGTCTAACACTCCGTATCCATCTCTAACTCTTATAATTAGTCAAATGCATTGGATTGTGATACATTTTGACAATAGAAACACTAACAAAGCGGTTTACTACTTCTAAGCAATGTTTTTGTTGGTTTTAGCCTCTTTTGGGAGAAAATGGGTATAAGTGTTGTCTAAACACTCCGTATCCATCTCTAACTCTTATAATTAGTCAAATGCATTGGATTGTGATACATTTTGACAATAGAAACACTAACAAAGCGGTTTACTACTTCTAAGCAATGTTTTTGTTGGTTTTAGCCTCTTTTGGGAGAAAATGGGTATAAGTGTTGTCTAACACTCCGTATCCATCTCTAACTCTTATAATTAGTCAAATGCATTGGATTGTGATACATTTTGACAATAGAAACACTAACAAAGCGGTTTACTACTTCTAAGCAATGTTTTTGTTGGTTTTAGCCTCTTTTGGGAGAAAATGGGTATAAGTGTTGTCTAACACTCCGTATCCATCTCTAACTCTTATAATTAGTCAAATGCATTGGATTGTGATACATTTTGACAATAGAAACACTAACAAAGCGGTTTACTACTTCTAAGCAATGTTTTTGTTGGTTTTAGCCTCTTTTGGGAGAAAATGGGTATAAGTGTTGTCTAAACACTCCGTATCCATCTCTAACTCTTATAATTAGTCAAATACATTGGATGGTGACCATTTTGACAATAGAAACACTAACAAAGCGGTTTACTACTTCTAAGCAATGTTTTTGTTGGTTTTAGCCTCTTTTGGGAGAAAATGGGTATAAGTGTTGTCTAAACACTCCGTATCCATCTCTAACTCTTATAATTAGTCAAATGCATTGGATTGTGATACATTTTGACAATAGAAACACTAACAAAGCGGTTTACTACTTCTAAGCAATGTTTTTGTTGGTTTTAGCCTCTTTTGGGAGAAAATGGGTATAAGTGTTGTCTAAACACTCCGTATCCATCTCTAACTCTTATAATTAGTCAAATACATTGGATTGTGACCATTTTGACAATAGAAACACTAACAAAGCGGTTTACTACTTCTAAGCAATGTTTTTGTTGGTTTTAGCCTCTTTTGGGAGAAAATGGGTATAAGTGTTGTCTAACACTCCGTATCCATCTCTAACTCTTATAATTAGTCAAATGCATTGGATTGTGACCATTTTGACAATATAAACACTAACAAAGCGGTTTACTACTTCTAAGCAATGTTTTTGTTGGTTTTAGCCTCTTTTGGGAGAAAATGGGTATAAGTGTTGTCTAAACACTCCGTATCCATCTCTAACTCTTATAATTAGTCAAATACATTGGATTGTGACCATTTTGACAATAGAAACACTAACAAAGCGGTTTACTACTTCTAAGCAATGTTTTTGTTGGTTTTAGCCTCTTTTGGGAGAAAATGGGTATAAGTGTTGTCTAACACTCCGTATCCATCTCTAACTCTTATAATTAGTCAAATGCATTGGATTGTGATACATTTTGACAATAGAAACACTAACAAAGCGGTTTACTACTTCTAAGCAATGTTTTTGTTGGTTTTAGCCTCTTTTGGGAGAAAATGGGTATAAGTGTTGTCTAAACACTCCGTATCCATCTCTAACTCTTATAATTAGTCAAATGCATTGGATTGTGATACATTTTGACAATAGAAACACTAACAAAGCGGTTTACTACTTCTAAGCAATGTTTTTGTTGGTTTTAGCCTCTTTTGGGAGAAAATGGGTATAAGTGTTGTCTAAACACTCCTGTATCCATCTCTAACTCTTATAATTAGTCAAATACATTGGATTGTGACCATTTTGACAATAGAAACACTAACAAAGCGGTTTACTACTTCTAAGCAATGTTTTTGTTGGTTTTAGCCTCTTTTGGGAGAAAATGGGTATAAGTGTTGTCTAACACTCCGTATCCATCTCTAACTCTTATAATTAGTCAAATGCATTGGATTGTGATACATTTTGACAATAGAAACACTAACAAAGCGGTTTACTACTTCTAAGCAATGTTTTTGTTGGTTTTAGCCTCTTTTGGGAGAAAATGGGTATAAGTGTTGTCTAAACACTCCGTATCCATCTCTAACTCTTATAATTAGTCAAATACATTGGATTGTGATACATTTTGACAATAGAAACACTAACAAAGCGGTTTACTACTTCTAAGCAATGTTTTTGTTGGTTTTAGCCTCTTTTGGGAGAAAATGGGTATAAGTGTTGTCTAACACTCCGTATCCATCTCTAACTCTTATAATTAGTCAAATGCATTGGATTGTGATACATTTTGACAATAGAAACACTAACAAAGCGGTTTACTACTTCTAAGCAATGTTTTTGTTGGTTTTAGCCTCTTTTAGGAGAAAATGGGTATAAATGTTGTCTAACACTCCGTATCCATCTCTAACTCTTATAATTAGTCAAATGCATTGGATTGTGATACATTTTGACAATATAAACACTAACAAAGCGGTTTACTACTTCTAAGCAATGTTTTTGTTGGTTTTAGCCTCTTTTGGGAGAAAATGGGTATAAGTGTTGTCTAAACACTCCGTATCCATCTCTAACTCTTATAATTAGTCAAATGCATTGGATTGTGATACATTTTGACAATAGAAACACTAACAAAGCGGTTTACTACTTCTAAGCAATGTATTTGTTGGTTTTAGCCTCTTTTGGGAGAAAATGGGTATAAGTGTTGTCTAACACTCCGTATCCATCTCTAACTCTTATAATTAGTCAAATGCATTGGATTGTGATACATTTTGACAATAGAAACACTAACAAAGCGGTTTACTACTTCTAAGCAATGTTTTTGTTGGTTTTAGCCTCTTTTGGGAGAAAATGGGTATAAGTGTTGTCTAAACACTCCGTATCCATCTCTAACTCTTATAATTAGTCAAATGCATTGGATTGTGATACATTTTGACAATAGAAACACTAACAAAGCGGTTTACTACTTCTAAGCAATGTTTTTGTTGGTTTTAGCCTCTTTTGGGAGAAAATGGGTATAAATGTTGTCTAACACTCCGTATCCATCTCTAACTCTTATAATTAGTCAAATGCATTGGATTGTGATACATTTTGACAATAGAAACACTAACAAAGCGGTTTACTACTTCTAAGCAATGTTTTTGTTGGTTTTAGCCTCTTTTGGGAGAAAATGGGTATAAGTGTTGTCTAAACACTCCGTATCCATCTCTAACTCTTATAATTAGTCAAATGCATTGGATTGTGATACATTTTGACAATAGAAACACTAACAAAGCGGTTTACTACTTCTAAGCAATGTTTTTGTTGGTTTTAGCCTCTTTTGGGAGAAAATGGGTATAAGTGTTGTCTAACACTCCGTATCCATCTCTAACTCTTATAATTAGTCAAATGCATTGGATTGTGATACATTTTGACAATAGAAACACTAACAAAGCGGTTTACTACTTCTAAGCAATGTTTTTGTTGGTTTTAGCCTCTTTTGGGAGAAAATGGGTATAAGTGTTGTCTAAACACTCCGTATCCATCTCTAACTCTTATAATTAGTCTAATGCATTGGATTGTGATACATTTTGACAATAGAAACACTAACAAAGCAGTTTACTACTTCTAAGCAATGTTTTTGTTGGTTTTAGCCTCTTTTGGGAGAAAATGGGTATAAGTGTTGTCTAAACACTCCGTATCCATCTCTAACTCTTATAATTAGTCAAATACATTGGATTGTGACCATTTTGACAATAGAAACACTAACAAAGCGGTTTACTACTTCTAAGCAATGTTTTTGTTGGTTTTAGCCTCTTTTGGGAGAAAATGGGTATAAGTGTTGTCTAACACTCCGTATCCATCTCTAACTCTTATAATTAGTCAAATGCATTGGATTGTGATACATTTTGACAATAGAAACACTAACAAAGTGAAACAAGGTTTTTATGGTGGTAGACACACAAGAAGAGGCAACAGGGGTGTTTCAATTCCCTTATGCAATCATTGCAGCACAAAGGTATCAATCCATAAGAGTGAGCTATTGACCAATCAGGATACAATCATTTCACTTAATCCAAGCCAAACAGAGAGAATTGGGTATCTAGCAACCTAAGTGAGCAAAAGAGAAAACAAAAACAAGAACTGACAGAGAACTAGCAGAAACAGATCGATCAAGCGAATAACAATCAGATAACGAAATAGAGCTCATGAGAATGGGAATAATTGGTCAGTGAATCCTCCTAGATCAACTAAGGTGTCTAACAAAAACTCATACAGAGCTAATCCCTTGACGAAAGATTCGAATAAAGGTCAATCCACTCTCGTGACAGAGACCCCTCTAAACTATGCTACCTCCAAACCTAGATCTCTCTAGAGAAGCATAACATAGCAGGCATTAATAATCAATCAATCAAAGCCAATAAACACTCTAAGCAACCAATCTCTTGGGTTAGACATGTAAATCTCTGGAAAAAGTTGGTTCAGGCATTTCAACAAACACCTCTCGGGCAGGAAATACCTAGGGTCTAATTTCAACTTCTCAGTAAGTAATTAGCATTAAAAACACTCACCCAGAAGGGATCTAAACAGATCTAAACTTAAACACCCTAGAAGATCAAAGATTCATCACTTTCCTAACCCATCCTCAAGAACCCTAAGCAGACTACTCACAAATCATCATAAAATGCATAAACCCAGAAAATAAAATAAATTGCATAATCATAAAGCTAAAGATGAGATTAAGAGAACTGTGAATGTAGAAAATGCAAAATCAAAATGGATTAAGAGAGATCTGGATCACAAAGTGTCTGGTTTATAGAGTTCTAGAGAGAAAATAGAGAGATTAGGGATAAGAGAAAAGTAAGGATAAGATAAAATCTGATAATTGTCTCAGCATAACAGCTGTATTTATACTACTTTAGGCAAAAGTCAAAACCCTAATTCTAAAAACCAAAAGTCAAAGGCGGCTACGCTTGGCATCGATCAGTCTCCTCGATCAGGGTGGTCGATGCCTTGTGTTCTTCAAAGTTCCCACCTTTCTGCCCAGGCATCGATCAGTCTGATCGATCAGTTTGGTCGATGCCCTGTGTTCTTCAAAGTTTGCGCCTTTCTGCCTTGGCATCGATCAACTGCTCGATGGTGGTGCTCGATCGTGTGCCATTTCCTCACCAAATAGCCCCTTTTGTACCTAAACAACTCCAAATGCAAGAATGTATGCAATGCTCATGCAATAACCTACTAATCATGCAAAATGACCACAAATGACTAAAAATGGTATGAACAGGGGATGAATCAATGCTAAAGTGGTGAGAAATCAATGCTTAAAACATGTAAAATATAGACATATCAACTCCCCCAAACTTAGTCTTTGCTTGCCCTCAAGCAAATAAATCATAAGCAGGGAGAGAGGTTTGAAAGTAGGGTCTCAGAACCTAAAGCTTGCTAATTATCTAGTTAGAATCAAAGTCCAAGTTATTAGTTCTACAATGCAGAGCAAAGAAGTTCTAATTAAAAGCTTTAGACAAACTCATCTCAACAAGAACTGATTCTAATCTTTCACTTCCACATGCATTCATATCAATCAATTCCTTTAACATTCATTAAGCAGGAACATGGATCTAGTTATGCAATGCCTACAAACTCATTTGGCTAGGTAAGAAAGGCTGGAGACAAAGATGATCTCCTTTAGAGTGGGTTTAACAATCATAATCAGGGTTCTCTCAAAAATCGGATTGAGCTTTAGAAGAAGGCTAAAGGTAAGCTCCAATAGATGCATACAGAAATAAAACCTTGTCTACCCAAAGGTAACCCAACGATTTTAATCCTATCTTTCTAAGCCCAAATTATCCTAGATCTACCCTTTAGCTTCAGCTCATTTTGAGCACACCCATACACTTTTTGATCTAGTCTTAGGAGGAGTTTCTTCTTTCTCATACATCTAGCGGATTGGGGTTTTCTCTTAAACACTATGGTTCTCTTTTCTTCTTATTTCTTAAGACATCAAAAGCTTTTTGCTATTCACTTCTTTTTCTCTTTTTCTTTCTTTTCTTTTGCTCAGAACCATTTTTTTTTTTTTATACTTTTCATTCCCCAAATCCTTTACTAGACACTTATACACATTCTCCCTCCTAAAGACTCTTTCTTTTCTTTCAGCATCAATCTTTTCTTTTCCTTTTCTACCATAATAAGCACAAATCCAATACCAAACCCCAGCAATAAGATCCCACCTAGTCCTATCTAGTCCGAAAAATGCGAACTAGAACTACACAAGGTTCCATTCCTGTCGGCTCAGACCTAACACTTTCTACCAAGCTCAATCCATAAAAGGCCTAACACTCAGAAGAATCACAATTGGCTTGAAAGAAGGATAGGTTACGGGTGTGGAGAAACTGTTCCAATGATGGGAATCAGCTACTTGGATCAACAAGAGTGGTAAAAAGGATAAGATGATCCAAATATGTATATGGTATCCATGAGTTTGCATGCAATGCACAACCAGATAATTGCAAGTCAAGATTAGGTTCTTATAAATAGGAAATGATGTCAAGTCACAACATGCTTCAATTAGGACCAAAATGCAATTCAAGAATTCCAAGTTTGTTTCAGCCTTACGTTTCAAACTAAATCACAATGCATCACAGATCTAACAACGAGGGCTTTGATTCTAGCCTAGCAAATTAAGCAAGCTAACAAGGTTAAATTCATCATAGTCCCCTATGCTGGATGCAACAGTCCTATATGAAACATTCTAGACTCAATCCTATATGCAAATGCAAACTACATGAACACTCTTTTTATAGAAATTTTCCAAATTTTTCAAATTTTTATGGTTTTTTCTATGCCTTAGATGAAATGCATGCAGACTCAAGTATGCAAAATTTGAAAATAAGAAAACAAAACACAATGTCAAATACATCCTGAACCCTCCCCCAAACTTAAATTACACAGTCCCTTGTGTAATAAAAATTTGAGAAAAGATTCAAGATACAAACAGAAAGCAAATAAAAATGCAATGGTATATACAATGAAGGAGTTTGAGTGGTACCTCAGGGTTGTGTGAAGAAAGAGTCGATGGATTGCTCCATGCTCTCTCGCGTGTAGGTTGGTGCAGGAGGCTCTGGCGGGAGCAACTGGTCGATGCCTGTGCTCGATGGGGTCTGGAATTGCCACTGACGCTCAGGTTGCTCTCTTGGCTCGAAGGATGAAGCTCTCGGGGGTTCCATGCGGATGTTACGCCTAGGAGCTATGCTTGTTGAACCACTGCGTCTCAAAATGTTGAGTCCTGTGATTGGTGCAGGCGCAGGAGCTTCCTTAGCTTTCCCTTGAAGCTCTTTGATCTGATTTCCCATAACCGATACCGTCTTTTGCAGCGCTTTGATCGTCTTGATTGACCACTTTCGGAGCCTGCTGATGTGCCTGTGAGCGTCCTGTAAGGTGCGGCCTTTGAATTCTTCAAGAGGGGAGTCCTGAAGGTCATCGTCGTCTGCATCGACCAGATGTCGATGCTGCTCCGCTTCCTCTTGTTCTGCAATTGGAGCTTCCTCTTGCTCTCTTGGGTATAGCAGCACGGTAGGTGGGCAAAAATCGATGTTGTTTCCCATCCTAATGGTAGTGTGACTTGGGCAAGGAAGAGGCATCATCTTGGTGCAGCTAGCTTCTTGGTGGAAGAACCTGTAGAGGTACTGCCCGTTCACCATTTCCTTGGCGATAAATCCAGATTTTATCAAATGTGGTGTGTCTATCCATCTGGGTTCAACACCTTCACCATCTAATTCCACTCCACAAGCAGCTAGAATCGGGGTTATAACCCCTCCAATGCTCAATTCTCCTGACTTGTTTGACCTATATACCTTACAGGCCCATTCCTTGTAGCTTAGCAGCTGATCAAGTAGCTGGCAGGTGAGAGAAGTATCAGCCTTGTTCCCAATCAATTCTTTCCCAGATCTTGTGTAGCTCATCAATCCTGTTAGAGCTCCATCCAGCATCTCTAGTTCCAGCTGATTGACGTTTCCTGTGACTTTCCTTGCGTACATTGTGCTAGCAATGGCCTTATGTACGTACCGAAGAACCGGACTCCGTATTGCTGAGCTCTTCGATCTTCCTGATATATACTTGCTCGGGCCTGCTATTGTAAGCCACAGCTCATTCAGCTCCTTCTCATCATATATGCTGTCAACCATTGTTCCATTCGGAAAAGAAAACAGTGTGTCAAGCTCCTTTATAGTGATGGAACACTCTTCCCCCTTCACTGAGAAGGTGATGTATCCCAAACCATGATCCTCTTCAGCTTCAGGATCGATATCGTCGTAGAAATGGACTGCTAAAGTTGCCAAGAAGTGACAAGTCTCCTCCTGATGTGCTTCAAATTGGAAGCCCATGAATGTGCCCAGGTGGCACATATCCAGCAAATACTCCACATCTCTGTAGATACCAAGGTCCTTCATAGTCTGGTGGTGAGGGTACCTTGTACCTTTGAAGTCCATACTCATCAATATTTCTATCAGCTCGTTAGGAGGAGGTAGCTTCTTGGGTTTGGTTCTCTTAGTCACATTTTTGACAGCAGGTTCTGCAATCTGTTCTTCCTCACCACTTGAGTGCTTACTATCTGGTTGCAAAGGCTCTTCATCAATCGACTGCACAGGCCTTTTGCCTCTAGCTATCTCTTCTCTTCTTGAAGAGGTTTCTTCAGCCATATGCTCAGAAGCCTGATCCGTTGGAAGTGCTTTCCTCCTTGTTTCCGTGAATGCTCGAGCTATACCTTCTGATGTCAATGGCTTGTATTTCGGCTTACGGTACTCTGGTTTTTTTGTGTTGTTTGGTCGATTGGAGTTGTGAGGAAAAGATAAGGCGTGTGAGGCTATAAATAGAGGAGCAAGGAGTGTTGACTCGAGTTGCCCTAGTCAAGTCAACGTTTGGTCAACATTTTTTTCTTCTGCACGAGATCGACCAGTTTGATCGATGGGGTACATCGATGCTGCTCCTCTTCATCTCCACCACTTAATTTCTTGAGTATCCTGAGCTATTGGTGCTCCTGCTTTGCCTTGCCACCTGAAACACTAAATAAAACAGATCAAAAATAACAAAAACTAAAGGCAATATATACAAGGATAGACATGGGACTTCCTCCCAAGTGAGCTTGTTTAAAGTCACTGAGCTTGACTTTCAATGCCTTTTCAGGCTTCTGGAGGGTGATGGAGAGGCTTAGAGATCCTCTCCGGTGTTGCTTCATTAACCATTATCTTCTTAAACTTGGGCTTGTTCACTGTAAACCCTGAACCATCTTCGAAGGTGGAACCACTTGTCTGACCATGCAGCTGCTCAATCTGTCCTTTCATCCCTTTCACAAGACATGTAAGTTCTCTCATTGAGCTTGTCAAGTCTCTTATGGTCTCCTCCTGCCATTCGAATCTCTGCTTGAGAGCTTGAAGTTCTGAGTGATCACTAGGTGTAGGCTCCAAATTCGTTTTGGGAGGATCGAAGGAAGTAAGTGAGCTTGAACCACAAGTTAAATCAGAGGCAGCAGCAAGTTTTTCTGCAGCTAGTTGTTCACGCTTTCGAGCTCTAGACCTGACCAAATTAGAGGTGCATATCCCATAGCTGTCACTGAAATCATCCTCAGAGTGCTCATACTCATCACTCTCTTCTTCTTCCCACACCGCATCTCCATCACGGATCAGAATCGCATTGCAAGTGTGCTTGGGTTGATCTTTTGTAGAGAACTGCTCTGGTGATGCTTCAGCTAACTGACCAGTCTCCTCAATGCAGAAAGTCTGGCCTCCTATTGTTGGCTTCTTCATTGCACTCCTAACATCAAAAGTCATCTTGAAACCTTTCCCGAGATTCAGATCAATCTTCCCATGCTTGACATCAATAACTGCCCCACCTGTGGCCAAAAATGGCCTTCCCAGAAGTAGAGGGTCCTTAGGCTCCTCATCCATTTCTAAAACGATGAAATCTGTAGGGATATTCACGTTCCCAACCTTCACAGGCAATTCTTCAAGCAAACCATGGGGTTTCTTGACTGATCTATCAGCTAAAATCAGAGAAATGTTGGTGGGGCTGTACTTTCCGAATCCAAGTCTTTCAGCCACAGAAAGAGGCATAAGACTCACAGAGGATCCAAGGTCACAAAGACAATTGTCAAAAGTCTTTGGTCCTAGAGAGCAGGGTAGAGTGAAAGAGCCAGGATCATTCAGCTTCTCTGGGGTAACATCTTCCTTGGGAACAACAGCATTACTCTCTTCTTCTTGCTTCACTTCCTGCTTGGCTTTGATCCTTTCCATAAGTATATCCTTCAGAAACTCATGAGATTTAGGTATGAGTTTCACAGCTTCAATTAGAGGCATCTTGGACTCAAGAATCTTTATCTGCTCATCGAGAAGAGCTTGATACTGCTTCTTTTTTCGGCCCGGGAAGGGAAGTTGTGGGTTGTATGGAGGTGGATCAAAAGATGATCTCTTTTCCATAGAGATCTCAGGCTCTGTAGCGGAGAGTGCCTGGATCGATGCAGTGCATCGATCAGTGTGGTCGATGCAGTGCATCGATCAGTGTGGTCGATGCTGGGCTCAAGTGCAGATGCACTGCATCGATCAGAGTGGTCGATGCTGAGCTCTAGTGCAGGTTTTTCAGCTTTTTCCTGACATATGGAAAAATCCTCCCCATCTTGGCTGTCACTGTCCTCAGAGACATGAAGTGTAGCTTTCTCATCAATCGCAACTGTTTCGTCGATACGGTCCTGAAGTCCAACATCATTGTCAAATACCAATTCTGTATCACTGGTGTCAAAGAGAAAGCTGCAGAACTCTACTTTGCTGATGTCCTCATCTTCATGTGATTGAATTGAGGAGATGGCATTACAAAACTCCTTAGGATTCTGAATAGCCTTTCCCGGAAGCTGTCCTGAAGTCTTGACCGTTGATGTAGAGGTCTGGTTACTCTCCAAGTGAGTCACTTTGGAAGTTAGTGAATCAACCTTAGTGTGCAGGTCGTGGAATTGATGATGTAGCGTGGCAAACTTCTTTGCATTTTCAAGATTGCTAGCTGCCTGACCCTGTAGTATCTGCTGAAACATGCTGGTCACATCAGGAAGTGGTGCGAGAGGTGGGAAGCCTGGAGGTGCAGCCAGTTGCTGCTGAGGGATGAAAGGCTTGTTCTGCTGTTGCGGTTGTTGGTGCTGACCTTGCGGAGGCTGCGGAGGATAGACTTGGTCCTGTGGATTAGCAACATTGGTATTGCGATAGGAAAGGTTCGGATTAGGCCTGTAGTTGTTGTAGCCACGATTGTAACCAGCTTGGTTCTGCATGTAGCACAACTCTTCAGTGTGTTCTCCCTCCCCATCTTGGACCTGAACCTGCTCTGCTTCACAAACAAAGTTCAGCTGCTTTTGCTGTACCAATAACAACTTATCTAGCTTCTCATTGAGAGCTTTCATCTCCTTCCTTGTCTTATCATCAGAGTCAGAGGTGCTTCTAACAGTCCTGTCATAATCCTCACTGTAGTTTTCATCAGACTGTGCCAAGTTTTCCACAAGCTCCCAGCCATCTTCTACGTCTTTATTCAAGAAATTCCCATTGCTGGCTGTATCAAGCATCATCCTAAACTTGGGTAAAAGACCTCGATATAAGGTGCTGAGCAGAGACTCATTGGAGAATCCATGGTGAGGGCACTTGCTGGTGTAGCTCTTGAACCGTTCCCATGCCTCACAAAAGGTCTCACCAGTCTTCTGAGTGAAGCTGGATATCTCATTTCGAAGCTTAGCTGTTCTGGAGTTGGAGAAGAATTTAGCAAGAAACACTTTCTTGCAATCGTCCCAGGAAGTAATAGAGCCTTGCGGTAGAGCTTTTTCCCATTGTCTTGCCTTGTCACCGAGAGAGAACGGGAAAAGTCGCAGCTTGAGAGCGTCATCACTCACGCCGTTGATCTTTGTTAGGCCATAGAGCCTATCAAACTCGTCCAGGCGATCGAGTGGATCCTCCATTGGCAATCCATGGAATTTGCTATTCTGGATCATGTTGATCATACTGCTCTTGATCTCAAAATTGTTGTTGGGAATTGCTGGGGGAACGATTCCCTGACGCTGTGCATGAGTGTTAGGTGCATCGCCAGCACCAATGAGACGAGGCTGCCGTGGTGGGTTGCCCTGAGGAGGTGGAGGTATGTCTTGTTGGTTCTCCATAGCAACTGGGTCCTGTTGAGCAGCCTGTAGTCGTTCGCGTTGCTCTCGCAGTTCACGTGGCAGTCGGTTAATGTTGTCGAGATAGTGAATGAGATGTTGATTGCCTTTAGACCGTGTGTGCATTCAGGTTGAGCCTGATCGATGTACTGGATCGAGCAAGGTGATCGATCGAGTGCTACGGGTACCTGAAATGGACAGAGACAACAATCAAACAAGTCAGTAAACGAAGTAAAGTAAAGAAAAACTTGATCTTAAGTGATCTGAAATCCTAAATGCAACAAAATCACTCAAATGGCAACGGCGCCAAATTGAAACAAGGTTTTTATGGTGGTAGACACACAAGAAGAGGCAACAGGGGTGTTTCAATTCCCTTATGCAATCATTGCAGCACAAAGGTATCAATCCATAAGAGTGAGCTATTGACTAATCAGGATACAATCATTTCACTTAATCCAAGCCAAACAGAGAGAATTGGGTATCTAGCAACCTAAGTGAGCAAAAGAGAAAACAAAAACAAGAACTGACAGAGAACTAGCAGAAACAGATCGATCAAGCGAATAACAATCAGATAACGAAATAGAGCTCATGAGAATGGGAATAATTGGTCAGTGAATCCTCCTAGATCAACTAAGGTGTCTAACAAAAACTCATACAGAGCTAATCCCTTGACGAAAGATTCGAATAAAGGTCAATCCACTCTCGTGACAGAGACCCCTCTAAACTATGCTACCTCCAAACCTAGATCTCTCTAGAGAAGCATAACATAGCAGGCATTAATAATCAATCAATCAAAGCCAATAAACACTCTAAGCAACCAATCTCTTGGGTTAGACATGTAAATCTCTGGAAAAAGTTGGTTCAGGCATTTCAACAAACACCTCTCGGGCAGGAAATACCTAGGGTCTAATTTCAACTTCTCAGAAAGAAATTAGCATTAAAAACACTCACCCAGAAGGGATCTAAACAGATCTAAACTTAAACACCCTAGAAGATCAAAGATTCATCACTTTCCTAACCCATCCTCAAGAACCCTAAGCAGACTACTCACAAATCATCATAAAATGCATAAACCCAGAAAATAAAATAAATTGCATAATCATAAAGCTAAAGATGAGATTAAGAGAACTGTGAATGTAGAAAATGCAAAATCAAAATGGATTAAGAGAGATCTGGATCACAAAGTGTCTGGTTTATAGAGTTCTAGAGAGAAAAGAGAGAGATTAGGGATAAGAGAAAAGTAAGGATAAGATAAAATCTGATAATTGTCTCAGCATAACAGCTGTATTTATACTACTTTAGGCAAAAGTCAAAACCCTAATTGTAAAAACCAAAAGTCAAAGGCGGCTAGGCTTGGCATCGATCAGTCTCCTCGATCAGGGTGGTCGATGCCTTGTGTTCTTCAAAGTTCCCACCTTTCTGCCCAGGCATCGATCAGTCTGATCGATCAGTTTGGTCGATGCCCTGTGTTCTTCAAAGCTTGCACCTTTCTGCCTTGGCATCGATCAACTGCTCGATGGTGGTGCTCGATCGTGTGCCATTTCCTCACCAAATAGCCCCTTTTGTACCTAAACAACTCCAAATGCAAGAATGTATGCAATGCTCATGCAATAACCTACTAATCATGCAAAATGACCACAAATGACTAAAAATGGTATGAACAGGGGATGAATCAATGCTAAAGTGGTGAGAAATCAATGCTTAAAACATGTAAAATATAGACATATCACAAAGCGGTTTACTACTTCTAAGCAATGTTTTTGTTGGTTTTAGCCTCTTTTGGGAGAAAATGGGTATAAATGTTGTCTAACACTCCGTATCCATCTCTAACTCTTATAATTAGTCAAATGCATTGGATTGTGATACATTTTGACAATATAAACACTAACAAAGCGGTTTACTACTTCTAAGCAATGTTTTTGTTGGTTTTAGCCTCTTTTGGGAGAAAATGGGTATAAGTGTTGTCTAAACACTCCGTATCCATCTCTAACTCTTATAATTAGTCAAATGCATTGGATTGTGATACATTTTGACAATAGAAACACTAACAAAGCGGTTTACTACTTCTAAGCAATGTTTTTGTTGGTTTTAGCCTCTTTTGGGAGAAAATGGGTATAAGTGTTGTCTAACACTCCGTATCCATCTCTAACTCTTATAATTAGTCAAATGCATTGGATTGTGATACATTTTGACAATAGAAACACTAACAAAGCGGTTAACTACTTTTAAGCAATGTTTTTGTTGGTTTTAGCCTCTTTTGGGAGAAAATGGGTATAAGTGTTGTCTAAACACTCCGTATCCATCTCTAACTCTTATAATTAGTCTAATGCATTGGATTGTGATACATTTTGACAATAGAAACACTAACAAAGCGGTTTACTACTTCTAAGCAATGTTTTTGTTGGTTTTAGCCTCTTTTGGGAGAAAATGGGTATAAGTGTTGTCTAACACTCCGTATCCATCTCTAACTCTTATAATTAGTCAAATACATTGGATTGTGACCATTTTGACAATAGAAACACTAACAAAGCGGTTTACTACTTCTAAGCAATGTTTTTGTTGGTTTTAGCCTCTTTTGGGAGAAAATGGGTATAAGTGTTGTCTAACACTCCGTATCCATCTCTAACTCTTATAATTAGTCAAATGCATTGGATTGTGATAGATTTTGACAATGGAAACACTAACAAAGCGGTTTACTACTTCTAAGCAATGTTTTTGTTGGTTTTAGCCTCTTTTGGGAGAAAATGGGTATAAGTGTTGTCTAAACACTCCGTATCCATCTCTAACTCTTATAATTAGTCAAATGCATTGGATTGTGATACATTTTGTGATGCGATCATGGAAAGCATAAAGGGCCTGAAACGTGTTAAAGAGCTTGTAGCCGAGGACTTGGAGCTAGGAGAGGAACCAGAGCTTGAACCGGAGCTTGAACCAGAGCTTGAACCAGAGCTTGAACCGGAGCTTGAACCAGCGCTTGAACCAGAGGAAGCATTGATCACACCCACGGGTCCTATGACTCGTTCTAGAGCCAAGAAGTTCAACAAAGCCATTGGTGGTCTACTCAACAATATTCAGAAGCATTCGGACCACTTGGAGGAATTTGGAGAAAGAGCTAATCAAATCACTCTGATTTTGATTCAAGCTAATTGAATTCAACAATGGGTGAGTGATTCAATTGTACTCTTTTTCCTTTGTCAAGATTTTTTCCCACTGGGTTGTTTTTCTTGGCAAAGGTTTTAACGAGGCAATTGTGTCACTCCGTCATAGCCCATTTGTTGAATTCGAAGCCCATGGCTCCTAAACTTAAAGATCACGTCAAATTAAAGGAGAGGAGCCTAATTTTCAATTTCAAACTTAGCTTTTATTTCTGTGTTATTTTCGAGAACTTTGTGTTTTGTTCCCTTCTCTCTCTTTTCTCTCTATTTAAACTCTCTTGTTGTCTCTTTGAGACTCACCTTCTCTTTTATGAAAAACCTTTTTATTTGAGTTTGATTTTCTCTCTTGGTGTGTAATATCCTTGAGGAATCTACTCTTCTCTCTTGGTGTGTAATATCTTTGAGAAATCCTACTCTTCTCTTTGGTGCGTCATATCCATCGAGAGAGTGGCTGGAATATCAAAGGCTTTCCGCAACCTTTGTGTGACCATTCGATCCACCACTTGCTTTTGCAAGCCTATCCCTTTATCTCAACAGATTTCAGAGTGCCGATCTTAGGAGATTCGTATCAAGTGGTATCAGAGCAACACTCTAAGCTCGGTCTATCATTCTATCCTTCTATCATCTTCTCATCTCTCCATCTTCTTTCATTCATCTCCTCATCTATTCATTTTCTATTTCTGTTTTATTTTTACTCCTTTATTTTTTGCAAAAAAAAAAAAAAAGAAAAAAAAAAAGAAAAGAAAAAGAATAGTATCCGGATTTGAGGGCAAATCCTTTTTCAAGAGGGAGAGTATGATATGATAATGGGAAGCAGCAGCACATGTGTTCATTGTTTGAAGCGTATCTGCTTAACCACGAAGAATTAAGGCCTGAAACCAGTTGGAGAATCTGCTCAACTCAATTACGAAACTCCTCGAAGAAGAATCAGATCAAACGGAGTTCAGATGAAGGAGTTATGCAATTTACAAAACAGGTGTTCTTCTGCTTACGCGAATTCAGACCTACGCCCATTCAAAGAAAGATTGCGACCAGACCAGAATGAATTAAACTACAAACCAAATTGTTCTGGAATCTTGGTCCATCAAAGAAGCCCAACAAAGTGGATTCAGCCCAAAAATAATCAAGGAAGATAGATTTTCGTTCATAGCAAAGACTGCATTGAATTCTGTCTATTTCTCTCTCTTACATGCACTTTAGAGTTTGAATTTCAATTCCCAAGTTGTGCTGCATGTTATGGACGAAATTGTTGTATCTCCTCTATATAATGAGGCTTAATTCATGAATAAAAATAAGTTTTGTTGTTGAGTAAAAATCAGAGAAGTTTCTCTCTTTCAAGATGTGATATCTTGTACTTTTTGGAACTCCATGTTCATGGTGTGTCATATCCATGTTCGTGGTTGGTTCAGACTTAT
>CM022177.2:6826404-6836959 GCA_011420285.2 Erysimum cheiranthoides
GATCTTCTCAAGCTTACGGGAAAGCTTGGAGCTAAGGCGGTTTCAACACCATTAGAACCAGGATATAAGGTCAATCGAAAGGGGGAGAAGGATGATACACCATATCATTGCCCGGAGCAATATAGGCGACTTGTGGGTAAGTTAATATACTTGACTTACACTCGGCCTGATATTTCTTTTGCCGTGAATCAGGTAAGCCAACACATGAAGGAGCCTACGGTCTATCATTGGAGTATGGTGGATAGGATCCTAAAGTATCTCAAAGGGAGCCCCGGCCAAGGCATTTGGATGGGAAAGAACTCTAGCACGGAGATAGTTGGCTATTGTGATGCGGATTATGGTGGAGATCGCAATGATAGGCACTCCACAACCGGCTTTTGCACCTTCATTGGAGGAAATCTAGTGACTTGGAAGTCGAAGAAGCAAAAGGTGGTGTCATATTCAAGTGCGGAAGCGGAATATAGAGCCATGAAGAAGCTTACTAATGAGTTCACATGGTTAAAGGCGCTTCTTAAAGACTTTGGGATTGAGCAAAGGACTCCAATCACGTTTCATTGTGACAATCAAGCGGCTATTCACATCGCCACCAACTCAGTGTTCCATGAAAGGACCAAGCACATTGAGATCGATTGCCACAAGACACGAGAGAAGATTGAAGACGGTACAATCCTTCCTTGTTTCACCAAAAGCTCGGACCAATTGGCCGACATTTTCACAAAGGCAGCAAGTCCACAAGTTTGCGAGTTTATCCATGGCAAACTTGGGCTTGTAGACCTCACACATCCTTGAGAAAACTCCCTCGCTTATGTCAGTAATACTCTTTTCCTAAGATTGGTTTTGTCCCAATGGGTTTTCCAATCTTAGGTTTTTAATGAGGTTACTCGCATAAGTGTCAAGTCTATAACAATGAGCATTGTAGTATAGACTTGAGGGAGAGTGTTGATCAAGAAGATATTTGATACTACTTAATTAATAAGTATGTGTCAAATATAGTTAACTATATCAGTGAAAAGATCCAACGGAATATAGGTAAGCAATATAGTTGACTATGTCAGTGAACTATATCAGTGAACTATATAGGTAAGTAACATAGTCGACTATATTAGTGAACTATATGACCGTTTGACTTTTGTAGTACTTGTTTGGACTGTTGTGTCAGCTGGCTTTTCTCATGGAAAAGAAGGACCTAGATGAGGGTGCTATAGTCTTTTGTGCACAACCCATCTAGACCTAGGGAGTGTCCTATTTAAACCATGAGTAGCCACCATTTCATAAAACTTTTTCTCTAAGCAATAATACATCTACCTTTTCTCTAATCTTTAATCATGATTCTCTCTATTCTTCCCACTTGATTCTTAAATATTTTCACTTTTCATTTCAGCCCATGTTTCCACTGGAAACTCTTGATTGCGTCTTCTTGAAGTCACAACTTGATCCCACCAGCTAAGAGCATAATCGTAGAATTCTGTAGCAGCTACTTTTACTCTATTGATCTCGCTGTAGTGATGGCAATTGAAAACCAATTCGATTTTCTGTTCCCACTCCAAGTAAGCATCTGCATCGTTCTTTCCATGAAAAGGAGGGATTCGCAGCTTGACTCTACCAAGATTATCTCTGAATTGATTTCTTTCTCCTCTATCTTGCCTTCTTCTTCGATTGCGGCTCCTAGAAGATTGACTGTAGTAATTCGCTGAATCATCATCCTCTGTTTCATCTCCGTTTTGTTCTCGATGTTCACGAATTCTCCTCGGAGATCTCCTCTCTTCGTCTCTAGCTCGAGCTCGGTATGGTTCTTGTTCACGAGGTTGCCGAAACTCTTGACGAAGTGCTTCCGTATTGTCATTCATGAGTTTGGTCATCTGAGCCATGACTTGAGCAGTCATTGCTTCCATCAACAACTTGTTGTTTTTCATAACTCTTGCTTCGTCTTCATCATCAGTCATGGTTCCTGAAACAAGTAAACACACAAATCACCAGTAACTAGTTCTTACAACAGAGAAACAATTGCTGGAATTTAAAACAGTTCAGGTTTTACAAACCCAGAAAAATTCAAACAGAACAGGCGCGGATTCAGATGAGAATACGAAACGTTATACAATTCGGATGACAACGAAAATTGATATTCGAACAGATCGGAACGTTTAGAACAACCTGATAAAGTTTCGTCGATTTCTAACAAGTCTAGCAACAGATACGATCGACGGAATCCTAACAGTCATAGAATTGCAGAGATCACAGAATATGATTAGTCAAAACAAGGATTTCGAAACTCAACTTTCAGAATGTGCTCTGATACCACTTGATATGATCCTCCCTAGATCGTCACTCTGAAGTTGAGATGGATGATGGTTGAATGAGGGATATCTCAGAAGCGTGCTTCAAGATATCAAAAGATGGATCGAATGACGCCACAAAAGGTTGCGGAAAGCCTTTTGATAAGTCGACTTGATTCCTTTGGATATACGCACCAAAGAAGACCAAGGGTTTTGCTAGATATACACACCAACAAGATGATCTATTCTTAAAAGAGTTTTTGATAAAAAGATAGATAAGTTCTCATAAGAGATTACATGGGGTTTATAAAGAAGAGAAGAGAAAAGGGAACAAAACACAAAGTCTTCCTCGAAAAAGAAACAGAAATAAAAGCTAAGTTTGAATTCGAAAATTAGGCTCCTCTTCTTTAATATGGCGTAATCTTTAAGTATAGAAGCCATGGGCTTCGAATTCAACAGATGGGCTATTATGGAGTGATTCAATTGCCTCGTTAAAACCTTTGCCAAGAAAAACCCGGGGTGGGGAAAAACCGGACAAAGGAAAAAGAGTACAACCAAATCACTCACCCATTGTTGAATTCAGCTTGAATCACAACCAGGGTGGTTTGATTAGCTCTTTCTCCAAACTCCTCCAAGTGGTCTGATTGCTTCTGAATGTTGTGAAGCAGACCTCCGATGGCTTGATTGAACATCTTGGCTCTCGATCGAGTCATAGGACCAGTTGGTGCGACAAGAACGTCCTCGGCTACAAGCTCCTCCTCAGCTACAAGTTTAGCTCCATCAGGTTCAAGCTCAGGTTCATGCTCCATTTCCTTAGTGCTATCCATGATCGCATCAGTTTCTATTGTCAAAATGGTCACAATCCAATGTATTTGACTAATTATAAGAGTTAGAGATGGATACGGAGTGTTTAGACAACACTTATACCCATTTTCTCCCAAAAGAGGCTAAAACCAACAAAAACATTGCTAAGAAGTAGTAAACCGCTTTGTTAGTGTTTATATTGTCAAAATGTATCACAATCCAATGCATTTGACTAATTATAAGAGTTAGAGATGGATACGGAGTGTTAGATAACACTTATACCCATTTTCTCCCAAAAGAGGCTAAAACCAACAAAAACATTGCTTAGAAGTAGTAAACCGCTTTGTTAGTGTTTCTATTGTCAAAATGGTCACAATCCAATGTATTTGACTAATTATAAGAGTTAGAGATGGATACGGAGTGTTTAGACAACACTTATACCCATTTTCTCCCAAAAGAGGCTAAAACCAACAAAAACATTGCTTAGAAGTAGTAAACCGCTTTGTTAGTGTTTCTATTGTCAAAATGTATCACAATCCAATGCATTTGACTAATTATAAGAGTTAGAGATGGATACGGAGTGTTTAGACAACACTTATACCCATTTTCTCCCAAAAGAGGCTAAAACCAACAAAAACATTGCTTAGAAGTAGTAAACCGCTTTGTTAGTGTTTCTATTGTCAAAATGTATCACAATCCAATGCATTTGACTAATTATAAGAGTTAGAGATGGATACGGAGTGTTAGACAACACTTATACCCATTTTCTCCCAAAAGAGGCTAAAACCAACAAAAACATTGCTTAGAAGTAGTAAACCGCTTTGTTAGTGTTTCTATTGTCAAAATGGTCACAATCCAATGTATTTGACTAATTATAAGAGTTAGAGATGGATACGGAGTGTTAGACAACACTTATACCCATTTTCTCCCAAAAGAGGCTAAAACCAACAAAAACATTGCTTAGAAGTAGTAAACCGCTTTGTTAGTGTTTCTATTGTCAAAATGTATCACAATCCAATGCATTTGACTAATTATAAGAGTTAGAGATGGATACGGAGTGTTTAGACAACACTTATACCCATTTTCTCCCAAAAGAGGCTAAAACCAACAAAAACATTGCTTAGAAGTAGTAAACCGCTTTGTTAGTGTTTCTATTGTCAAAATGTATCACAATCCAATGCATTTGACTAATTATAAGAGTTAGAGATGGATACGGAGTGTTAGACAACACTTATACCCATTTTCTCCCAAAAGAGGCTAAAACCAACAAAAACATTGCTTAGAAGTAGTAAACCGCTTTGTTAGTGTTTCTATTGTCAAAATGTATCACAATCCAATGCATTTGACTAATTATAAGAGTTAGAGATGGATACGGAGTGTTTAGACAACACTTATACCCATTTTCTCCCAAAAGAGGCTAAAACCAACAAAAACATTGCTTAGAAGTAGTAAACCGCTTTGTTAGTGTTTCTATTGTCAAAATGTATCACAATCCAATGCATTTGACTAATTATAAGAGTTAGAGATGGATACGGAGTGTTAGACAACACTTATACCCATTTTCTCCCAAAAGAGGCTAAAACCAACAAAAACATTGCTTAGAAGTAGTAAACCGCTTTGTTAGTGTTTCTATTGTCAAAATGGTCACAATCCAATGTATTTGACTAATTATAAGAGTTAGAGATGGATACGGAGTGTTTAGACAACACTTATACCCATTTTCTCCCAAAAGAGGCTAAAACCAACAAAAACATTGCTTAGAAGTAGTAAACCGCTTTGTTAGTGTTTCTATTGTCAAAATGTATCACAATCCAATGCATTTGACTAATTATAAGAGTTAGAGATGGATACGGAGTGTTAGACAACACTTATACCCATTTTCTCCCAAAAGAGGCTAAAACCAACAAAAACATTGCTTAGAAGTAGTAAACCGCTTTGTTAGTGTTTCTATTGTCAAAATGGTCACAATCCAATGTATTTGACTAATTATAAGAGTTAGAGATGGATACGGAGTGTTTAGACAACACTTATACCCATTTTCTCCCAAAAGAGGCTAAAACCAACAAAAACATTGCTTAGAAGTAGTAAACCGCTTTGTTAGTGTTTCTATTGTCAAAATGTATCACAATCCAATGCATTTGACTAATTATAAGAGTTAGAGATGGATACGGAGTGTTAGACAACACTTATACCCATTTTCTCCCAAAAGAGGCTAAAACCAACAAAAACATTGCTTAGAAGTAGTAAACCGCTTTGTTAGTGTTTCTATTGTCAAAATGGTCACAATCCAATGTATTTGACTAATTATAAGAGTTAGAGATGGATACGGAGTGTTTAGACAACACTTATACCCATTTTCTCCCAAAAGAGGCTAAAACCAACAAAAACATTGCTTAGAAGTAGTAAACCGCTTTGTTAGTGTTTCTATTGTCAAAATGTATCACAATCCAATGCATTTGACTAATTATAAGAGTTAGAGATGGATACGGAGTGTTAGACAACACTTATACCCATTTTCTCCCAAAAGAGGCTAAAACCAACAAAAACATTGCTTAGAAGTAGTAAACCGCTTTGTTAGTGTTTCTATTGTCAAAATGTATCACAATCCAATGCATTTGACTAATTATAAGAGTTAGAGATGGATACGGAGTGTTAGACAACACTTATACCCATTTTCTCCCAAAAGAGGCTAAAACCAACAAAAACATTGCTTAGAAGTAGTAAACCGCTTTGTTAGTGTTTCTATTGTCAAAATGTATCACAATCCAATGCATTTGACTAATTATAAGAGTTAGAGATGGATACGGAGTGTTTAGACAACACTTATACCCATTTTCTCCCAAAAGAGGCTAAAACCAACAAAAACATTGCTTAGAAGTAGTAAACCGCTTTGTTAGTGTTTCTATTGTCAAAATGTATCACAATCCAATGCATTTGACTAATTATAAGAGTTAGAGATGGATACGGAGTGTTAGACAACACTTATACCCATTTTCTCCCAAAAGAGGCTAAAACCAACAAAAACATTGCTTAGAAGTAGTAAACCGCTTTGTTAGTGTTTCTATTGTCAAAATGTATCACAATCCAATGCATTTGACTAATTATAAGAGTTAGAGATGGATACGGAGTGTTAGACAACACTTATACCCATTTTCTCCCAAAAGAGGCTAAAACCAACAAAAACATTGCTTAGAAGTAGTAAACCGCTTTGTTAGTGTTTCTATTGTCAAAATGTATCACAATCCAATGCATTTGACTAATTATAAGAGTTAGAGATGGATACGGAGTGTTAGACAACACTTATACCCATTTTCTCCCAAAAGAGGCTAAAACCAACAAAAACATTGCTTAGAAGTAGTAAACCGCTTTGTTAGTGTTTCTATTGTCAAAATGTATCACAATCCAATGCATTTGACTAATTATAAGAGTTAGAGATGGATACGGAGTGTTAGACAACACTTATACCCATTTTCTCCCAAAAGAGGCTAAAACCAACAAAAACATTGCTTAGAAGTAGTAAACCGCTTTGTTAGTGTTTCTATTGTCAAAATGTATCACAATCCAATGCATTTGACTAATTATAAGAGTTAGAGATGGATACGGAGTGTTTAGACAACACTTATACCCATTTTCTCCCAAAAGAGGCTAAAACCAACAAAAACATTGCTTAGAAGTAGTAAACCGCTTTGTTAGTGTTTCTATTGTCAAAATGTATCACAATCCAATGCATTTGACTAATTATAAGAGTTAGAGATGGATACGGAGTGTTAGACAACACTTATACCCATTTTCTCCCAAAAGAGGCTAAAACCAACAAAAACATTGCTTAGAAGTAGTAAACCGCTTTGTTAGTGTTTCTATTGTCAAAATGTATCACAATCCAATGCATTTGACTAATTATAAGAGTTAGAGATGGATACGGAGTGTTAGACAACACTTATACCCATTTTCTCCCAAAAGAGGCTAAAACCAACAAAAACATTGCTTAGAAGTAGTAAACCGCTTTGTTAGTGTTTCTATTGTCAAAATGTATCACAATCCAATGCATTTGACTAATTATAAGAGTTAGAGATGGATACGGAGTGTTAGACAACACTTATACCCATTTTCTCCCAAAAGAGGCTAAAACCAACAAAAACATTGCTTAGAAGTAGTAAACCGCTTTGTTAGTGTTTCTATTGTCAAAATGGTCACAATCCAATGCATTTGACTAATTATAAGAGTTAGAGATGGATACGGAGTGTTAGACAACACTTATACCCATTTTCTCCCAAAAGAGGCTAAAACCAACAAAAACATTGCTTAGAAGTAGTAAACCGCTTTGTTAGTGTTTCTATTGTCAAAATGTATCACAATCCAATGCATTTGACTAATTATAAGAGTTAGAGATGGATACGGAGTGTTAGACAACACTTATACCCATTTTCTCCCAAAAGAGGCTAAAACCAACAAAAACATTGCTTAGAAGTAGTAAACCGCTTTGTTAGTGTTTCTATTGTCAAAATGTATCACAATCCAATGCATTTGACTAATTATAAGAGTTAGAGATGGATACGGAGTGTTAGACAACACTTATACCCATTTTCTCCCAAAAGAGGCTAAAACCAACAAAAACATTGCTTAGAAGTAGTAAACCGCTTTGTTAGTGTTTCTATTGTCAAAATGTATCACAATCCAATGCATTTGACTAATTATAAGAGTTAGAGATGGATACGGAGTGTTAGACAACACTTATACCCATTTTCTCCCAAAAGAGGCTAAAACCAACAAAAACATTGCTTAGAAGTAGTAAACCGCTTTGTTAGTGTTTCTATTGTCAAAATGTATCACAATCCAATGCATTTGACTAATTATAAGAGTTAGAGATGGATACGGAGTGTTAGACAACACTTATACCCATTTTCTCCCAAAAGAGGCTAAAACCAACAAAAACATTGCTTAGAAGTAGTAAACCGCTTTGTTAGTGTTTCTATTGTCAAAATGTATCACAATCCAATGCATTTGACTAATTATAAGAGTTAGAGATGGATACGGAGTGTTAGACAACACTTATACCCATTTTCTCCCAAAAGAGGCTAAAACCAACAAAAACATTGCTTAGAAGTAGTAAACCGCTTTGTTAGTGTTTCTATTGTCAAAATGTATCACAATCCAATGCATTTGACTAATTATAAGAGTTAGAGATGGATACGGAGTGTTAGACAACACTTATACCCATTTTCTCCCAAAAGAGGCTAAAACCAACAAAAACATTGCTTAGAAGTAGTAAACCGCTTTGTTAGTGTTTCTATTGTCAAAATGTATCACAATCCAATGCATTTGACTAATTATAAGAGTTAGAGATGGATACGGAGTGTTAGACAACACTTATACCCATTTTCTCCCAAAAGAGGCTAAAACCAACAAAAACATTGCTTAGAAGTAGTAAACCGCTTTGTTAGTGTTTCTATTGTCAAAATGTATCACAATCCAATGCATTTGACTAATTATAAGAGTTAGAGATGGATACGGAGTGTTAGACAACACTTATACCCATTTTCTCCCAAAAGAGGCTAAAACCAACAAAAACATTGCTTAGAAGTAGTAAACCGCTTTGTTAGTGTTTCTATTGTCAAAATGTATCACAATCCAATGCATTTGACTAATTATAAGAGTTAGAGATGGATACGGAGTGTTAGACAACACTTATACCCATTTTCTCCCAAAAGAGGCTAAAACCAACAAAAACATTGCTTAGAAGTAGTAAACCGCTTTGTTAGTGTTTCTATTGTCAAAATGTATCACAATCCAATGCATTTGACTAATTATAAGAGTTAGAGATGGATACGGAGTGTTAGACAACACTTATACCCATTTTCTCCCAAAAGAGGCTAAAACCAACAAAAACATTGCTTAGAAGTAGTAAACCGCTTTGTTAGTGTTTCTATTGTCAAAATGTATCACAATCCAATGCATTTGACTAATTATAAGAGTTAGAGATGGATACGGAGTGTTAGACAACACTTATACCCATTTTCTCCCAAAAGAGGCTAAAACCAACAAAAACATTGCTTAGAAGTAGTAAACCGCTTTGTTAGTGTTTCTATTGTCAAAATGTATCACAATCCAATGCATTTGACTAATTATAAGAGTTAGAGATGGATACGGAGTGTTTAGACAACACTTATACCCATTTTCTCCCAAAAGAGGCTAAAACCAACAAAAACATTGCTTAGAAGTAGTAAACCGCTTTGTTAGTGTTTCTATTGTCAAAATGTATCACAATCCAATGCATTTGACTAATTATAAGAGTTAGAGATGGATACGGAGTGTTAGACAACACTTATACCCATTTTCTCCCAAAAGAGGCTAAAACCAACAAAAACATTGCTTAGAAGTAGTAAACCGCTTTGTTAGTGTTTCTATTGTCAAAATGTATCACAATCCAATGCATTTGACTAATTATAAGAGTTAGAGATGGATACGGAGTGTTTAGACAACACTTATACCCATTTTCTCCCAAAAGAGGCTAAAACCAACAAAAACATTGCTTAGAAGTAGTAAACCGCTTTGTTAGTGTTTCTATTGTCAAAATGTATCACAATCCAATGCATTTGACTAATTATAAGAGTTAGAGATGGATACGGAGTGTTAGACAACACTTATACCCATTTTCTCCCAAAAGAGGCTAAAACCAACAAAAACATTGCTTAGAAGTAGTAAACCGCTTTGTTAGTGTTTCTATTGTCAAAATGGTCACAATCCAATGTATTTGACTAATTATAAGAGTTAGAGATGGATACGGAGTGTTAGACAACACTTATACCCATTTTCTCCCAAAAGAGGCTAAAACCAACAAAAACATTGCTTAGAAGTAGTAAACCGCTTTGTTAGTGTTTCTATTGTCAAAATGTATCACAATCCAATGCATTTGACTAATTATAAGAGTTAGAGATGGATACGGAGTGTTTAGACAACACTTATACCCATTTTCTCCCAAAAGAGGCTAAAACCAACAAAAAAAATTGCTTAGAAGTAGTAAACCGCTTTGTTAGTGTTTCTATTGTCAAAATGTATCACAATCCAATACATTTGACTAATTATAAGAGTTAGAGATGGATACGGAGTGTTAGACAACACTTATACCCATTTTCTCCCAAAAGAGGCTAAAACCAACAAAAACATTGCTTAGAAGTAGTAAACCGCTTTGTTAGTGTTTCTATTGTCAAAATGTATCACAATCCAATGCATTTGACTAATTATAAGAGTTAGAGATGGATACGGAGTGTTAGACAACACTTATACCCATTTTCTCCCAAAAGAGGCTAAAACCAACAAAAACATTGCTTAGAAGTAGTAAACCGCTTTGTTAGTGTTTCTATTGTCAAAATGGTCACAATCCAATGTATTTGACTAATTATAAGAGTTAGAGATGGATACGGAGTGTTAGACAACACTTATACCCATTTTCTCCCAAAAGAGGCTAAAACCAACAAAAA
>CM022177.2:6837040-6855646 GCA_011420285.2 Erysimum cheiranthoides
TTAGACAACACTTATACCCATTTTCTCCCAAAAGAGGCTAAAACCAACAAAAAAAATTGCTTAGAAGTAGTAAACCGCTTTGTTAGTGTTTCTATTGTCAAAATGTATCACAATCCAATGCATTTGACTAATTATAAGAGTTAGAGATGGATACGGAGTGTTAAACAACACTTATACCAATTTTCTCCCAAAAGAGGCTAAAACCAACAAAAACATTGCTTAGAAGTAGTAAACCGCTTTGTTAGTGTTTCTATTGTCAAAATGTATCACAATCCAATGCATTTGACTAATTATAAGAGTTAGAGATGGATACGGAGTGTTTAGACAACACTTATACCCATTTTTTCCCAAAAGAGGCTAAAACCAACAAAACATTGCTTAGAAGTAGTAAACCGCTTTGTTAGTGTTTCTATTGTCAAAATGTATCACAATCCAATGCATTTGACTAATTATAAGAGTTAGAGATGGATACGGAGTGTTTAGACAACACTTATACCCATTTTCTCCCAAAAGAGGCTAAAACCAACAAAAACATTGCTTAGAAGTAGTAAACCGCTTTGTTAGTGTTTCTATTGTCAAAATGTATCACAATCCAATGCATTTGACTAATTATAAGAGTTAGAGATGGATACGGAGTGTTAGACAACACTTATACCCATTTTCTCCCAAAAGAGGCTAAAACCAACAAAAACATTGCTTAGAAGTAGTAAACCGCTTTGTTAGTGTTTCTATTGTCAAAATGTATCACAATCCAATGCATTTGACTAATTATAAGAGTTAGAGATGGATACGGAGTGTTAGACAACACTTATACCCATTTTCTCCCAAAAGAGGCTAAAACCAACAAAAACATTGCTTAGAAGTAGTAAACCGCTTTGTTAGTGTTTCTATTGTCAAAATGTATCACAATCCAATGCATTTGACTAATTATAAGAGTTAGAGATGGATACGGAGTGTTAGACAACACTTATACCCATTTTCTCCCAAAAGAGGCTAAAACCAACAAAAACATTGCTTAGAAGTAGTAAACCGCTTTGTTAGTGTTTCTATTGTCAAAATGTATCACAATCCAATGCATTTGACTAATTATAAGAGTTAGAGATGGATACGGAGTGTTAGACAACACTTATACCCATTTTCTCCCAAAAGAGGCTAAAACCAACAAAAACATTGCTTAGAAGTAGTAAACCGCTTTGTTAGTGTTTCTATTGTCAAAATGTATCACAATCCAATGCATTTGACTAATTATAAGAGTTAGAGATGGATACGGAGTGTTAGACAACACTTATACCCATTTTCTCCCAAAAGAGGCTAAAACCAACAAAAACATTGCTTAGAAGTAGTAAACCGCTTTGTTAGTGTTTCTATTGTCAAAATGTATCACAATCCAATGCATTTGACTAATTATAAGAGTTAGAGATGGATACGGAGTGTTAGACAACACTTATACCCATTTTCTCCCAAAAGAGGCTAAAACCAACAAAAACATTGCTTAGAAGTAGTAAACCGCTTTGTTAGTGTTTCTATTGTCAAAATGTATCACAATCCAATGCATTTGACTAATTATAAGAGTTAGAGATGGATACGGAGTGTTAGACAACACTTATACCCATTTTCTCCCAAAAGAGGCTAAAACCAACAAAAACATTGCTTAGAAGTAGTAAACCGCTTTGTTAGTGTTTCTATTGTCAAAATGTATCACAATCCAATGCATTTGACTAATTATAAGAGTTAGAGATGGATACGGAGTGTTAGACAACACTTATACCCATTTTCTCCCAAAAGAGGCTAAAACCAACAAAAACATTGCTTAGAAGTAGTAAACCGCTTTGTTAGTGTTTCTATTGTCAAAATGGTCACAATCCAATGCATTTGACTAATTATAAGAGTTAGAGATGGATACGGAGTGTTAGACAACACTTATACCCATTTTCTCCCAAAAGAGGCTAAAACCAACAAAAACATTGCTTAGAAGTAGTAAACCGCTTTGTTAGTGTTTCTATTGTCAAAATGTATCACAATCCAATGCATTTGACTAATTATAAGAGTTAGAGATGGATACGGAGTGTTAGACAACACTTATACCCATTTTCTCCCAAAAGAGGCTAAAACCAACAAAAACATTGCTTAGAAGTAGTAAACCGCTTTGTTAGTGTTTCTATTGTCAAAATGTATCACAATCCAATGCATTTGACTAATTATAAGAGTTAGAGATGGATACGGAGTGTTAGACAACACTTATACCCATTTTCTCCCAAAAGAGGCTAAAACCAACAAAAACATTGCTTAGAAGTAGTAAACCGCTTTGTTAGTGTTTCTATTGTCAAAATGTATCACAATCCAATGCATTTGACTAATTATAAGAGTTAGAGATGGATACGGAGTGTTAGACAACACTTATACCCATTTTCTCCCAAAAGAGGCTAAAACCAACAAAAACATTGCTTAGAAGTAGTAAACCGCTTTGTTAGTGTTTCTATTGTCAAAATGTATCACAATCCAATGCATTTGACTAATTATAAGAGTTAGAGATGGATACGGAGTGTTAGACAACACTTATACCCATTTTCTCCCAAAAGAGGCTAAAACCAACAAAAACATTGCTTAGAAGTAGTAAACCGCTTTGTTAGTGTTTCTATTGTCAAAATGTATCACAATCCAATGCATTTGACTAATTATAAGAGTTAGAGATGGATACGGAGTGTTAGACAACACTTATACCCATTTTCTCCCAAAAGAGGCTAAAACCAACAAAAACATTGCTTAGAAGTAGTAAACCGCTTTGTTAGTGTTTCTATTGTCAAAATGTATCACAATCCAATGCATTTGACTAATTATAAGAGTTAGAGATGGATACGGAGTGTTAGACAACACTTATACCCATTTTCTCCCAAAAGAGGCTAAAACCAACAAAAACATTGCTTAGAAGTAGTAAACCGCTTTGTTAGTGTTTCTATTGTCAAAATGTATCACAATCCAATGCATTTGACTAATTATAAGAGTTAGAGATGGATACGGAGTGTTAGACAACACTTATACCCATTTTCTCCCAAAAGAGGCTAAAACCAACAAAAACATTGCTTAGAAGTAGTAAACCGCTTTGTTAGTGTTTCTATTGTCAAAATGTATCACAATCCAATGCATTTGACTAATTATAAGAGTTAGAGATGGATACGGAGTGTTAGACAACACTTATACCCATTTTCTCCCAAAAGAGGCTAAAACCAACAAAAACATTGCTTAGAAGTAGTAAACCGCTTTGTTAGTGTTTCTATTGTCAAAATGTATCACAATCCAATGCATTTGACTAATTATAAGAGTTAGAGATGGATACGGAGTGTTAGACAACACTTATACCCATTTTCTCCCAAAAGAGGCTAAAACCAACAAAAACATTGCTTAGAAGTAGTAAACCGCTTTGTTAGTGTTTCTATTGTCAAAATGTATCACAATCCAATGCATTTGACTAATTATAAGAGTTAGAGATGGATACGGAGTGTTAGACAACACTTATACCCATTTTCTCCCAAAAGAGGCTAAAACCAACAAAAACATTGCTTAGAAGTAGTAAACCGCTTTGTTAGTGTTTCTATTGTCAAAATGTATCACAATCCAATGCATTTGACTAATTATAAGAGTTAGAGATGGATACGGAGTGTTAGACAACACTTATACCCATTTTCTCCCAAAAGAGGCTAAAACCAACAAAAACATTGCTTAGAAGTAGTAAACCGCTTTGTTAGTGTTTCTATTGTCAAAATGTATCACAATCCAATGCATTTGACTAATTATAAGAGTTAGAGATGGATACGGAGTGTTAGACAACACTTATACCCATTTTCTCCCAAAAGAGGCTAAAACCAACAAAAACATTGCTTAGAAGTAGTAAACCGCTTTGTTAGTGTTTCTATTGTCAAAATGTATCACAATCCAATGCATTTGACTAATTATAAGAGTTAGAGATGGATACGGAGTGTTAGACAACACTTATACCCATTTTCTCCCAAAAGAGGCTAAAACCAACAAAAACATTGCTTAGAAGTAGTAAACCGCTTTGTTAGTGTTTCTATTGTCAAAATGTATCACAATCCAATGCATTTGACTAATTATAAGAGTTAGAGATGGATACGGAGTGTTAGACAACACTTATACCCATTTTCTCCCAAAAGAGGCTAAAACCAACAAAAACATTGCTTAGAAGTAGTAAACCGCTTTGTTAGTGTTTCTATTGTCAAAATGTATCACAATCCAATGCATTTGACTAATTATAAGAGTTAGAGATGGATACGGAGTGTTAGACAACACTTATACCCATTTTCTCCCAAAAGAGGCTAAAACCAACAAAAACATTGCTTAGAAGTAGTAAACCGCTTTGTTAGTGTTTCTATTGTCAAAATGTATCACAATCCAATGCATTTGACTAATTATAAGAGTTAGAGATGGATACGGAGTGTTAGACAACACTTATACCCATTTTCTCCCAAAAGAGGCTAAAACCAACAAAAACATTGCTTAGAAGTAGTAAACCGCTTTGTTAGTGTTTCTATTGTCAAAATGTATCACAATCCAATGCATTTGACTAATTATAAGAGTTAGAGATGGATACGGAGTGTTAGACAACACTTATACCCATTTTCTCCCAAAAGAGGCTAAAACCAACAAAAACATTGCTTAGAAGTAGTAAACCGCTTTGTTAGTGTTTCTATTGTCAAAATGTATCACAATCCAATGCATTTGACTAATTATAAGAGTTAGAGATGGATACGGAGTGTTAGACAACACTTATACCCATTTTCTCCCAAAAGAGGCTAAAACCAACAAAAACATTGCTTAGAAGTAGTAAACCGCTTTGTTAGTGTTTCTATTGTCAAAATGTATCACAATCCAATGCATTTGACTAATTATAAGAGTTAGAGATGGATACGGAGTGTTAGACAACACTTATACCCATTTTCTCCCAAAAGAGGCTAAAACCAACAAAAACATTGCTTAGAAGTAGTAAACCGCTTTGTTAGTGTTTCTATTGTCAAAATGTATCACAATCCAATGCATTTGACTAATTATAAGAGTTAGAGATGGATACGGAGTGTTAGACAACACTTATACCCATTTTCTCCCAAAAGAGGCTAAAACCAACAAAAACATTGCTTAGAAGTAGTAAACCGCTTTGTTAGTGTTTCTATTGTCAAAATGTATCACAATCCAATGCATTTGACTAATTATAAGAGTTAGAGATGGATACGGAGTGTTAGACAACACTTATACCCATTTTCTCCCAAAAGAGGCTAAAACCAACAAAAACATTGCTTAGAAGTAGTAAACCGCTTTGTTAGTGTTTCTATTGTCAAAATGTATCACAATCCAATGCATTTGACTAATTATAAGAGTTAGAGATGGATACGGAGTGTTAGACAACACTTATACCCATTTTCTCCCAAAAGAGGCTAAAACCAACAAAAACATTGCTTAGAAGTAGTAAACCGCTTTGTTAGTGTTTCTATTGTCAAAATGTATCACAATCCAATGCATTTGACTAATTATAAGAGTTAGAGATGGATACGGAGTGTTAGACAACACTTATACCCATTTTCTCCCAAAAGAGGCTAAAACCAACAAAAACATTGCTTAGAAGTAGTAAACCGCTTTGTTAGTGTTTCTATTGTCAAAATGTATCACAATCCAATGCATTTGACTAATTATAAGAGTTAGAGATGGATACGGAGTGTTAGACAACACTTATACCCATTTTCTCCCAAAAGAGGCTAAAACCAACAAAAACATTGCTTAGAAGTAGTAAACCGCTTTGTTAGTGTTTCTATTGTCAAAATGTATCACAATCCAATGCATTTGACTAATTATAAGAGTTAGAGATGGATACGGAGTGTTAGACAACACTTATACCCATTTTCTCCCAAAAGAGGCTAAAACCAACAAAAACATTGCTTAGAAGTAGTAAACCGCTTTGTTAGTGTTTCTATTGTCAAAATGTATCACAATCCAATGCATTTGACTAATTATAAGAGTTAGAGATGGATACGGAGTGTTAGACAACACTTATACCCATTTTCTCCCAAAAGAGGCTAAAACCAACAAAAACATTGCTTAGAAGTAGTAAACCGCTTTGTTAGTGTTTCTATTGTCAAAATGTATCACAATCCAATGCATTTGACTAATTATAAGAGTTAGAGATGGATACGGAGTGTTAGACAACACTTATACCCATTTTCTCCCAAAAGAGGCTAAAACCAACAAAAACATTGCTTAGAAGTAGTAAACCGCTTTGTTAGTGTTTCTATTGTCAAAATGTATCACAATCCAATGCATTTGACTAATTATAAGAGTTAGAGATGGATACGGAGTGTTAGACAACACTTATACCCATTTTCTCCCAAAAGAGGCTAAAACCAACAAAAACATTGCTTAGAAGTAGTAAACCGCTTTGTTAGTGTTTCTATTGTCAAAATGTATCACAATCCAATGCATTTGACTAATTATAAGAGTTAGAGATGGATACGGAGTGTTAGACAACACTTATACCCATTTTCTCCCAAAAGAGGCTAAAACCAACAAAAACATTGCTTAGAAGTAGTAAACCGCTTTGTTAGTGTTTCTATTGTCAAAATGTATCACAATCCAATGCATTTGACTAATTATAAGAGTTAGAGATGGATACGGAGTGTTAGACAACACTTATACCCATTTTCTCCCAAAAGAGGCTAAAACCAACAAAAACATTGCTTAGAAGTAGTAAACCGCTTTGTTAGTGTTTCTATTGTCAAAATGTATCACAATCCAATGCATTTGACTAATTATAAGAGTTAGAGATGGATACGGAGTGTTAGACAACACTTATACCCATTTTCTCCCAAAAGAGGCTAAAACCAACAAAAACATTGCTTAGAAGTAGTAAACCGCTTTGTTAGTGTTTCTATTGTCAAAATGTATCACAATCCAATGCATTTGACTAATTATAAGAGTTAGAGATGGATACGGAGTGTTAGACAACACTTATACCCATTTTCTCCCAAAAGAGGCTAAAACCAACAAAAACATTGCTTAGAAGTAGTAAACCGCTTTGTTAGTGTTTCTATTGTCAAAATGTATCACAATCCAATGCATTTGACTAATTATAAGAGTTAGAGATGGATACGGAGTGTTAGACAACACTTATACCCATTTTCTCCCAAAAGAGGCTAAAACCAACAAAAACATTGCTTAGAAGTAGTAAACCGCTTTGTTAGTGTTTCTATTGTCAAAATGTATCACAATCCAATGCATTTGACTAATTATAAGAGTTAGAGATGGATACGGAGTGTTAGACAACACTTATACCCATTTTCTCCCAAAAGAGGCTAAAACCAACAAAAACATTGCTTAGAAGTAGTAAACCGCTTTGTTAGTGTTTCTATTGTCAAAATGTATCACAATCCAATGCATTTGACTAATTATAAGAGTTAGAGATGGATACGGAGTGTTAGACAACACTTATACCCATTTTCTCCCAAAAGAGGCTAAAACCAACAAAAACATTGCTTAGAAGTAGTAAACCGCTTTGTTAGTGTTTCTATTGTCAAAATGGTCACAATCCAATGCATTTGACTAATTATAAGAGTTAGAGATGGATACGGAGTGTTAGACAACACTTATACCCATTTTCTCCCAAAAGAGGCTAAAACCAACAAAAACATTGCTTAGAAGTAGTAAACCGCTTTGTTAGTGTTTCTATTGTCAAAATGTATCACAATCCAATGCATTTGACTAATTATAAGAGTTAGAGATGGATACGGAGTGTTAGACAACACTTATACCCATTTTCTCCCAAAAGAGGCTAAAACCAACAAAAACATTGCTTAGAAGTAGTAAACCGCTTTGTTAGTGTTTCTATTGTCAAAATGTATCACAATCCAATGCATTTGACTAATTATAAGAGTTAGAGATGGATACGGAGTGTTAGACAACACTTATACCCATTTTCTCCCAAAAGAGGCTAAAACCAACAAAAACATTGCTTAGAAGTAGTAAACCGCTTTGTTAGTGTTTCTATTGTCAAAATGTATCACAATCCAATGCATTTGACTAATTATAAGAGTTAGAGATGGATACGGAGTGTTAGACAACACTTATACCCATTTTCTCCCAAAAGAGGCTAAAACCAACAAAAACATTGCTTAGAAGTAGTAAACCGCTTTGTTAGTGTTTCTATTGTCAAAATGTATCACAATCCAATGCATTTGACTAATTATAAGAGTTAGAGATGGATACGGAGTGTTAGACAACACTTATACCCATTTTCTCCCAAAAGAGGCTAAAACCAACAAAAACATTGCTTAGAAGTAGTAAACCGCTTTGTTAGTGTTTCTATTGTCAAAATGTATCACAATCCAATGCATTTGACTAATTATAAGAGTTAGAGATGGATACGGAGTGTTTAGACAACACTTATACCCATTTTCTCCCAAAAGAGGCTAAAACCAACAAAAACATTGCTTAGAAGTAGTAAACCGCTTTGTTAGTGTTTCTATTGTCAAAATGTATCACAATCCAATGCATTTGACTAATTATAAGAGTTAGAGATGGATACGGAGTGTTAGACAACACTTATACCCATTTTCTCCCAAAAGAGGCTAAAACCAACAAAAACATTGCTTAGAAGTAGTAAACCGCTTTGTTAGTGTTTCTATTGTCAAAATGTATCACAATCCAATGCATTTGACTAATTATAAGAGTTAGAGATGGATACGGAGTGTTAGACAACACTTATACCCATTTTCTCCCAAAAGAGGCTAAAACCAACAAAAACATTGCTTAGAAGTAGTAAACCGCTTTGTTAGTGTTTCTATTGTCAAAATGTATCACAATCCAATGCATTTGACTAATTATAAGAGTTAGAGATGGATACGGAGTGTTAGACAACACTTATACCCATTTTCTCCCAAAAGAGGCTAAAACCAACAAAAACATTGCTTAGAAGTAGTAAACCGCTTTGTTAGTGTTTCTATTGTCAAAATGTATCACAATCCAATGCATTTGACTAATTATAAGAGTTAGAGATGGATACGGAGTGTTAGACAACACTTATACCCATTTTCTCCCAAAAGAGGCTAAAACCAACAAAAACATTGCTTAGAAGTAGTAAACCGCTTTGTTAGTGTTTCTATTGTCAAAATGTATCACAATCCAATGTATTTGACTAATTATAAGAGTTAGAGATGGATACGGAGTGTTAGACAACACTTATACCCATTTTCTCCCAAAAGAGGCTAAAACCAACAAAAACATTGCTTAGAAGTAGTAAACCGCTTTGTTAGTGTTTCTATTGTCAAAATGGTCACAATCCAATGTATTTGACTAATTATAAGAGTTAGAGATGGATACGGAGTGTTAGACAACACTTATACCCATTTTCTCCCAAAAGAGGCTAAAACCAACAAAAACATTGCTTAGAAGTAGTAAACCGCTTTGTTAGTGTTTCTATTGTCAAAATGTATCACAATCCAATGCATTTGACTAATTATAAGAGTTAGAGATGGATACGGAGTGTTAGACAACACTTATACCCATTTTCTCCCAAAAGAGGCTAAAACCAACAAAAACATTGCTTAGAAGTAGTAAACCGCTTTGTTAGTGTTTCTATTGTCAAAATGTATCACAATCCAATGCATTTGACTAATTATAAGAGTTAGAGATGGATACGGAGTGTTAGACAACACTTATACCCATTTTCTCCCAAAAGAGGCTAAAACCAACAAAAACATTGCTTAGAAGTAGTAAACCGCTTTGTTAGTGTTTCTATTGTCAAAATGTATCACAATCCAATGCATTTGACTAATTATAAGAGTTAGAGATGGATACGGAGTGTTAGACAACACTTATACCCATTTTCTCCCAAAAGAGGCTAAAACCAACAAAAACATTGCTTAGAAGTAGTAAACCGCTTTGTTAGTGTTTCTATTGTCAAAATGGTCACAATCCAATGTATTTGACTAATTATAAGAGTTAGAGATGGATACGGAGTGTTAGACAACACTTATACCCATTTTCTCCCAAAAGAGGCTAAAACCAACAAAAACATTGCTTAGAAGTAGTAAACCGCTTTGTTAGTGTTTTTATTGTCAAAATGTATCACAATCCAATGCATTTGACTAATTATAAGAGTTAGAGATGGATACGGAGTGTTAGCCAACACTTATACCCATTTTCTCCCAAAAGAGGCTAAAACCAACAAAAACATTGCTTAGAAGTAGTAAACCGCTTTGTTAGTGTTTCTATTGTCAAAATGGTCACAATCCAATGTATTTGACTAATTATAAGAGTTAGAGATGGATACGGAGTGTTAGACAACACTTATACCCATTTTCTCCCAAAAGAGGCTAAAACCAACAAAAACATTGCTTAGAAGTAGTAAACCGCTTTGTTAGTGTTTCTATTGTCAAAATGTATCACAATCCAATGCATTTGACTAATTATAAGAGTTAGAGATGGATACGGAGTGTTAGACAACACTTATACCCATTTTCTCCCAAAAGAGGCTAAAACCAACAAAAACATTGCTTAGAAGTAGTAAACCGCTTTGTTAGTGTTTCTATTGTCAAAATGGTCACAATCCAATGTATTTGACTAATTATAAGAGTTAGCAGATGGATACGGAGTGTTAGACAACACTTATACCCATTTTCTCCCAAAAGAGGCTAAAACCAACAAAAACATTGCTTAGAAGTAGTAAACCGCTTTGTTAGTGTTTCTATTGTCAAAATGGTCACAATCCAATGTATTTGACTAATTATAAGAGTTAGAGATGGATACGGAGTGTTTAGACAACACTTATACCCATTTTCTCCCAAAAGAGGCTAAAACCAACAAAAACATTGCTTAGAAGTAGTAAACCGCTTTGTTAGTGTTTCTATTGTAAAATGTATCACAATCCAATGCATTTGACTAATTATAAGAGTTAGAGATGGATATGGAGTGTTTGACAACACTTATACCTATTTTCTCCCAAAAGAGGCTAAAACCAACAAAAACATTGCTTAGAAGTAGTAAACCGCTTTGTTAGTGTTTCTATTGTCAAAATGTATCACAATCCAATGGATTTGACTAATTATAAGAGTTAGAGATGGATACGGAGTGTTAGACAACACTTATACCCATTTTCTCCCAAAAGAGGCTAAAACCAACAAAAACATTGCTTAGAAGTAGTAAACCGCTTTGTTAGTGTTTCTATTGTCAAAATGTATCACAATCCAATGCATTTGACTAATTATAGAGTTAGAGATGGATACGGAGTGTTAGACAACACTTATACCCATTTTCTCCCAAAAGAGGCTAAAACCAACAAAAACATTGCTTAGAAGTAGTAAACCGCTTTGTTAGTGTTTCTATTGTCAAAATGGTCACAATCCAATGTATTTGACTAATTATAAGAGTTACAGATGGATACGGAGTGTTAGACAACACTTATACCCATTTTCTCCCAAAAGAGGCTAAAACCAACAAAAACATTGCTTAGAAGTAGTAAACCGCTTTGTTAGTGTTTCTATTGTCAAAATGTATCACAATCCAATGCATTTGACTAATTATAAGAGTTAGAGATGGATACGGAGTGTTAGACAACACTTATACCCATTTTCTCCCAAAAGAGGCTAAAACCAACAAAAACATTGCTTAGAAGTAGTAAACCGCTTTGTTAGTGTTTCTATTGTCAAAATGTATCACAATCTAATACATTTGACTAATTATAAGAGTTAGAGATGGATACGGAGTGTTAGACAACACTTATACCCATTTTCTCCCAAAAGACGCTAAAACCAACAAAAACATTGCTTAGAAGTAGTAAACCGCTTTGTTAGTGTTTCTATTGTCAAAATGTATCACAATCCAATGCATTTGACTAATTATAAGAGTTAGAGATGGATACGGAGTGTTAGACAACACTTATACCCATTTTCTCCCAAAAGAGGCTAAAACCAACAAAAACATTGCTTAGAAGTAGTAAACCGCTTTGTTAGTGTTTCTATTGTCAAAATGGTCACAATCCAATGTATTTGACTAATTATAAGAGTTAGAGATGGATACGGAGTGTTAGACAACACTTATACCCATTTTCTCCCAAAAGAGGCTAAAACCAACAAAAACATTGCTTAGAAGTAGTAAACCTCTTTGTTAGTGTTTTTTATTGTCAAAATGTATCACAATCCAATGCATTTGACTAATTATAAGAGTTAGAGATGGATACGGAGTGTTAGCCAACACTTATACCCATTTTCTCCCAAAAGAGGCTAAAACCAACAAAAACATTGCTTAGAAGTAGTAAACCGCTTTGTTAGTGTTTCTATTGTCAAAATGGTCACAATCCAATGTATTTGACTAATTATAAGAGTTAGAGATGGATACGGAGTGTTAGACAACACTTATACCCATTTTCTCCCAAAAGAGGCTAAAACCAACAAAAACATTGCTTAGAAGTAGTAAACCGCTTTGTTAGTGTTTCTATTGTCAAAATGTATCACAATCCAATGCATTTGACTAATTATAAGAGTTAGAGATGGATACGGAGTGTTAGACAACACTTATACCCATTTTCTCCCAAAAGAGGCTAAAACCAACAAAAACATTGCTTAGAAGTAGTAAACCGCTTTGTTAGTGTTTCTATTGTCAAAATGGTCACAATCCAATGTATTTGACTAATTATAAGAGTTACAGATGGATACGGAGTGTTAGACAACACTTATACCCATTTTCTCCCAAAAGAGGCTAAAACCAACAAAAACATTGCTTAGAAGTAGTAAACCGCTTTGTTAGTGTTTCTATTGTCAAAATGGTCACAATCCAATGTATTTGACTAATTATAAGAGTTAGAGATGGATACGGAGTGTTTAGACAACACTTATACCCATTTTCTCCCAAAAGAGGCTAAAACCAACAAAAACATTGCTTAGAAGTAGTAAACCGCTTTGTTAGTGTTTCTATTGTGAAAATGTATCACAATCCAATGCATTTGACTAATTATAAGAGTTAGAGATGGATATGGAGTGTTTGACAACACTTATACCTATTTTCTCCCAAAAGAGGCTAAAAACCAACAAAAACATTGCTTAGAAGTAGTAAATCGCTTTGTTAGTGTTTCTATTGTCAAAATGTATCACAATCCAATGGATTTGACTAATTATAAGAGTTAGAGATGGATACGGAGTGTTAGACAACACTTATACCCATTTTCTCCCAAAAGAGGCTAAAACCAACAAAAACATTGCTTAGAAGTAGTAAACCGCTTTGTTAGTGTTTCTATTGTCAAAATGTATCACAATCCAATGCATTTGACTAATTATAGAGTTAGAGATGGATACGGAGTGTTAGACAACACTTATACCCATTTTCTCCCAAAAGAGGCTAAAACCAACAAAAACATTGCTTAGAAGTAGTAAACCGCTTTGTTAGTGTTTCTATTGTCAAAATGGTCACAATCCAATGTATTTGACTAATTATAAGAGTTACAGATGGATACGGAGTGTTAGACAACACTTATACCCATTTTCTCCCAAAAGAGGCTAAAACCAACAAAAACATTGCTTAGAAGTAGTAAACCGCTTTGTTAGTGTTTCTATTGTCAAAATGTATCACAATCCAATGCATTTGACTAATTATAAGAGTTAGAGATGGATACGGAGTGTTAGACAACACTTATACCCATTTTCTCCCAAAAGAGGCTAAAACCAACAAAAACATTGCTTAGAAGTAGTAAACCGCTTTGTTAGTGTTTCTATTGTCAAAATGTATCACAATCTAATACATTTGACTAATTATAAGAGTTAGAGATGGATACGGAGTGTTAGACAACACTTATACCCATTTTCTCCCAAAAGACGCTAAAACCAACAAAAACATTGCTTAGAAGTAGTAAACCGCTTTGTTAGTGTTTCTGATGTGATCATGGATAGCTCGGACAATGGAGATAAGGAGCAGCTTGAACCTGAGGAGCTTGGAGCAAAGGAGCAGCTTGGAGATGAAGCGAATGGAGCTAAAGAGGAAGTAGCGTTGCATGTTTCTAATGGTCCCATGACAAGATCAAAGACGAAGCTACTTAATCAAGCCATCACAACACTTCTACATCAAATTCAGGGCAGTCTTAAACAAGATGCTTGTCCAGCCACACTGGTTGTGATTCAAGCTGTTTAAGCAACAACAATGGAGGTGTGTGGCTTGCACTCTTTTTCCCTCCTCTTGGTTTTGTCCCATTGGGTTTTTCCAAGAGAGGTTTTTAATGAGGCAAGTTCACACACTCTTTCACAAGCCCATTGTTGTTTCGAGGCCCATATCTACAAAGGAAGGGGATAAGTCTGTTTTGAATTCAAAATTAGTCTTTGTGTGCTTTTATTGTGTTTCTCTTTCCCTAGGACGAATTTCTCTCTTCCCTATCTCTTAGACTTCTTTATATTTCGTTCTCCCCTTTGTAAAACACTTATCAAACTTTTTCTTATCAAAATCTCTTTCTGATTCTGTTTGATCACGAGTTTGTGTGTGAAGCATAATCTCAACTTGAAACTGCTTTGGTGCGTTTATCCTGGCAGAATCGAGCCCGAAAGTTCAAAGGAAATTCCGCAACCTTTGAAAGTTTCTCTCAAACCCTAATCGTTCAACACCACTAGATCATCAACCACACGGAGTGATTTCAAGGGGCTGTGATTCTCTAACCAGAATCACATCAAGTGGTATCAGAGCCACTTCGTGTCAGGTTGTATCCATTCAAACCGTTCATCTTCCGTTTGTGTTTCGATTTGTAATTCTGTGACTTTTAGGATTCCGTCGCACGTATCTGTTGCTAGGGTTGTTAGATTTCGATATCGTTTTACCAACTTGTTCTAGACAATCTGAACTGCTTGAATATCAATTTGCGTCATCATCTGATTCGTATAACTTGTCGTTTCGTCTTTCGAATCCGAGCTGTTCTGTTTGAATTTTCTAAGTTTGTTAAATTTTGAACTGTTCGAATTTCAGCAACTATTTCTTTGTCTTAGAACTAGTTACTGGTGATTTGTGTGTTTAATTGTTTCAGGAACCATGTCTGAAGACGATGAAGAAACGCGTCGTACCATGAAAAACAACAAGTTATTGCTCGATGCTCTTACAGCAAAAATGGGAGCGATGATGGATGAAAGGTTCGAAGCGTATAGGCATGAGCGTGTCAATTCTGATCCCAACAGAGAAAGAACCAGAAGAGAGCATAGAAATCCTACAGAGGCTGGAGATTCAGTGAGCTATTATAGTCAATCTTCTAGACAAAACGGCCATAGAAGAAGAAGACGTGACAGAGAAGAAAGAGTGCTTCCTAGAGATAGTTTGGCTGGTATAAAGCAAAAGATTCCTCCTTTCCATGGAACCAATGATCCAGAAGAGTATCTAGAGTGGGAAAAGAAGATTGAGATGGTGTTCAACTGTCGAGAGTACACTGATGAAAACAAAGTGAAATTGGCACCAACTGAATTTAAGGATTATGCACTCACATGGTGGGATAATTTGGTTACTACAAGGAGACGTGTAGGGGATTATCCAATTGAGACTTGGTTTCAGATGAAGACCATAATGAGAAAGCGATACATTCCAAGTCATTACCACAGAGAGCTACACAACAGATTGAGGAATCTGGTCCAAGGAAACAAGTCTGTAGAAGAGTACTACAAAGAGATGGAAACTTTGTTGTTGAGGGCTGATATTCAGGAAGATCTTGAAGCCACAATGGCTAGGTTCATGGGAGGTCTGAACAGAGATATTATAGACAAATTGGAAGTTCAGCACTATGTGGAACTAGAGGAGTTGCTACACAAAGCAGTCATGTTCGAAAAACAGCTTAAGAGAAAGAGTTCTAAGCCTAGTTTCAGTTCAGCAAAGCCTAGCTACCAAAAAGAAGAAAAATCTGGATTTCAGAAAGATTCTAAGCCTTTATTCAAGCCTAAGGTTGAAGATCAAGACCCGAAAGGAAAAGGCAAAGCTGTTGCAACAAGAACCAGAGATATCCAATGCTATAAGTGTCAAGGACGTGGTCATTATGCTAATGAGTGTTCTAACAAGAGGATCATGATAATTAAGGATAATGGTGAAGTAGAATCTGAGGATGAGCAGCAAGAGGAGAGTTCTTCATCAGAAAGTATTGAAGCTGCATCTAAAGGAGAGCTTTTGGTTGCAATAAGAGCTTTGAGTGTGATAGCTAAAACGGATGAGCAAGAGCAAAGAGAGAATCTGTTTCATTCGAGGTGTGTTGTCAAAGACAAAGTCTGCAGCTTGATCATAGATGGTGGTAGTTGTACCAACGTTGCTAGTGAAACCATGGTGGAGAAGCTGAATTTAAAAGTTCTAAAGCACCCGAAGCCATACAAGCTACAATGGTTGACTGAAAATGGAGAAATGAGTGTAACCAGCCAAGTAAAGGTACCATTGTCTATTGGCAAGTATGAGGACGAAATCTTGTGTGATATACTGCCTATGGAAGCTAGTCACATCCTACTTGGAAGGCCTTGGCAATCAGATCGCAAAGTGACACATGATGGATTCACCAATCGTCAAATCTTCGAATTCAAGGGCAGAAAAATCATCTTGGCTCCTATGACGCCTCATGAGGTATATCAAGATCAGTTGAGCATGAAAATGAGAAAGAAAGAAGCCGCTAAGTCATCCAACCTCATGATCGTGGATAAAAAGCAAAAGGGAGTTGATTTTCATAAGCCTAAGCTACTGTTTGTTTTTAAAGAAACACTTATGAGCCTAACTAATCCTGAGCAGGTTATTCCTAGCAAAATTGAGTGTTTATTGCAGGATTATACTGATGTGTTTCCAGAGGAGAATCCGAAAGGCTTACCACCAATCAGAGGCATTGAGCATCAAATTGACTTCATTCCAGGAGCGTCTTTGCCAAACAAACCAGCTTATAGGACTAATCCCGTGGAGACCAAGGAACTAGAGAAACAAGTTACTGAGCTCATGGAGAGAGGACATATTCGCGAGAGTATGAGTCCTTGTGCTGTACCAGTTTTACTTGTACCAAAGAAGGATGGGAGCTGGAGGATGTGTGTTGATTGCAGAGCCATCAACAATATAACAGTGAAGTATCGCCATCCTATACCTAGATTAGATGATATGCTTGATGAATTGCATAATTCTTGCATCTTTTCTAAGGTTGATTTAAAAAGTGGATATCATCAGATTAGGATGAAAGAAGGAGATGAGTGGAAAACTGCATTTAAAACTAAGCAAGGTTTATATGAATGGTTAGTGATGCCATTCGGGCTGACAAATGCACCTAGTACATTCATGAGGTTAATGAATCATGTTCTTAGAGCTTACATAGGACATTTTGTTGTGGTTTATTTTGATGACATCTTAGTATACAGCAAAAGTCTAGAAGAGCATGTTGAGCATCTAAAATTGGTTTTAGAAGTGCTTAGGAAGGAAAAGCTTTATGCCAATCTTAAGAAATGTACTTTTGGAACAGATAACCTTGTCTTTTTAGGTTTTGTTGTAAGTGCAGATGGAGTTAAGGTTGATCAAGAGAAAGTGAAAGCAATTCAAGAATGGCCAAGTCCAAAATCTGTTGGCGAAGTACGAAGTTTTCATGGACTAGCTGGCTTCTATAGGAGATTTGTGAAAGATTTTAGCACTTTGGCTGCTCCACTCACTGAAGTTATCAAGAAAAACGTGGGATTCAAGTGGGAGCAAGCTCAAGAAGATGCATTCCAGGCCTTAAAAGAGAAGCTTACTCATGCACCTGTTTTATCTCTTCCTGATTTTGTTAAAACTTTTGAAATCGAATGTGATGCATCTGGTGTTGGAATTGGTGCTGTTTTGATGCAGGATAAGAAGCCAATAGCATATTTCAGTGAAAAGCTAGGAGGAGCAACTCTCAACTATCCAACTTATGATAAAGAGCTTTATGCTTTGGTGAGAGCTTTGCAAACGTGGCAGCATTATCTTTGGCCTAAAGAGTTCGTAATTCATACAGATCATGAGTCTCTTAAGCATATCAAAGGACAGCAAAAGCTCAACAAAAGACATGCGAGGTGGATTGAATTCATTGAAACATTTCCCTATGTCATTAAATACAAGAAAGGTAAGGATAATGTAGTTGCCGATGCATTGTCAAGGAGGTACGTTTTACTCACATCTCTTGATGCTAAGCTACTTGGTTTTTGATGTGATAATGGATAGCTCGAACAATGGAGATAAAGAGCAGCTTGAACCTGAGGAGCTTGGAGCTAAGGAGCAGCTTGAAGATGAAGCGAATGGAGCTAAAGAGGAAGAAGCTTTGCATGTTTCTAATGGTCCCATGACAAGATCAAAGACGAAGCTACTTAATCAAGCCATCACAACACTTCTACATCAAATTCAGGGCAGTCTTAAACAAGATGCTTGTCCAGCCACACTGGTTGTGATTCAAGCCGTTTAAGCAACAACAATGGAGGTGTGTGGCTTGCACTCTTTTTCCCTCCTCTTGGTTTTGTCCCATTGGGTTTTTCCAAGAGAGGTTTTTAATGAGGCAAGTTCACACACTCTTTCACAAGCCCATTGTTGTTTCGAGGCCCATATCTACTAAAGAAGGGGATAAGTCTGTTTTGAATTCAA